>PVJX010005610.1:0-83986 GCA_004027295.1 Dolichotis patagonum | reverse complement strand
CAAGACCCTGTCTAAAAGACAACAAAACAAAATAAAAATGGAAAACAAACTTTGTGTTGCTGCTGTCTTGGTGCCCTGCCATCCCTGGCTGATTCCTTTAACTCTTTGTATAACCCTGTGAAAGGTCCTCTTTTTAAGGCTACTCGATTGGAATCATTTGTGAAAAATCTGGTTCTTGTGGAGACTGATCTTCACTCCTGTACTCTCCACTTGCCAGAAGCCCACATGCTGGAACCCCATGTCTCCCTCCATGACACACCCCATGTGTTCCTGATGCAGTAACACATTACAGAGTCTGGGTCATTTCTTTCCTTTGAGACAGGATCTTAATAAATAGGCTGAACTCTTACTCATGATCTTTCTACCAAGGAGCTGGGATTGTGGGTGTGCTCCATCATATCCTATTTGAGACCAGGACATTTTTAAAGTTCAAAAATATGTTTCTTGCAGTTGTGGATGCTAAGAAATCCAAGATCAAGGTGTCGCCATGCTTTCTTGCCTGTAGGGGAGGAGCTCTGTTCCTCACCTGGCGGAGGACTGATGGGAAAGTCAGCTGAAGGCTGCGTGGATCCTTGTTTATAAGGCTGCAAAACACTGCTCGTCATTCATGAGAGAGCAGCTCTCACGGCCTTATCTCTGCTTGGAGGCCCCATTTTTTAGCAGTATTACATTAGTAACATCTGAAGTTTGGGGCAAACATTCAAACAACAGTGCCCAAATTCTCAGGTCCTTTACCACTTAAAAGTCATGCAAAAATCTTTTTACTTGGGTTATATCTGATTGTCCTCACTAGAAATACCTTCTAGTACAATTTTATACTTTTACCTTATTTAGGGAATGTAAGAGGGAGTGAAACCATAGCCTGAAAAACATTTCATCTTCTCTAAAATTGTTGTTTAAGTGAATATCTAAAGTCCTCCATATGTTAAACTCCACCATAAAAATGTTTCTTTCTTGTCTAACCCAAAATGATAATTGAATATATAATTTTTCTATGAACTCCCCAAGGCATTTTAGGTAGTAATTCAAGTATAAATTATGCATAAAAGGATGACATTTGTAGTACTTTTATTAAGTAGTAATGCTGGGGGTCTTTGGGAAGACAGCTATGTTGTAGGTGAGGTATTCTTATTTCTCGGGCGAGCAGACACACCAAGTCTCAGTGTTAGGGAAGAGAGAGATAAAATGAGGAAATACCAAGAAAATTTGAGAGCTATAAGTATAGTCTATAATATACAGTAGTACATTACACAATATAATACTGAACTTACCACCAAACGGAAAATCTTTCTGTATTAAAAAAAGAAGAGAAAGAAAGAAAAAAGAGATAAATGCACTCAGAGTTCTAAAGGAAACTGAGAAGCAAGGTGTATCAGTTGGTGTTTACTAGATATATACAAGATATAAATATATATGAATTTACAAGTTTGGCTTACAGTGGCCTCTCAGAATCGGATGAGGAGGCACGCAGAGGACGTCTGCACACAGGACAGAAGGATGCAGTCAAAGGCCTGGAGCTCACTGTGGTGTCCCATGCGAGACCCTGTGAGGAGGCTGGTGGATCTACACTGGAAGGCTGACGGATTTGCACCAGAAGCTGAAGGGTCTGCGCTGGAAGCCAGGAGACGATGTCCAAGATGAAGACAGACTGGTCTCTGCAGGAACAGAAGATCCACTTTCCCTCATTTCCCCTTTAAGCCATCCAGGTGACAAACTGTCCTAGGATGGGTCTTCCACAGCCTAAGGGGTGGAAGTGCTGAGCCAGTTTAACTGCACTTCCCATACTCAGGTTCAATCAACTATCACCCAAGGTATAAAAGAGCAAAACATTTTACATATGGAGGAAGGTCAGAGTTTTTCAGGATATCATTGTCTAAGCTAACTGGCCTCCCAACTTCTTGCAAATTTGAGGAAAGAAACAATATTTTTAAAAAAGTTACCACAGGCTTCAGGACAAAGTTAGATATATGAGGAAATTTTGTTAACCGAAAAAAGACAAATTATTGGTACTTTTAGAAAAGATTATAGCTTAGCTAAGAAATCAAAGTTTAGAGGGATGTGAGTAAATACATACGGTTTTTAAAAATTAGAACATCAACAAAGTAGGCTGATGGAGGCAATTTAAAGAACAGTCCCGATAATATGCCAGTAATCATCATCTAATGAAATGAGTAGTAACATGAATCAAAAAGGAAGAGTAATTCTTCTCATATGAAGCTCTCTACAAAAAAAAATCATAGGTACAGGGAATAGGAGGTGGTCATCCAGGTAAACAATCTGTTATTTCACTTCTGTCTCCTCATGTCATCACCTTGAGTTTTCATTTGCATGTGGAATTTATTTGCACTTGAAATTTTTCAGTGGGAAACAGAGAGTGTAAAAGCGACCGGAAAGAGTAAGTAGTAAAGACATAGGTGCTATTGAGATTTCTAGTATTTTTTGCAAAAAAGTATTTTTATGTATTTCTTTTAAACTTATTTTGGCATTTATGACCTTTTCTAACTACTTATATATGTCAGTGGTTTCCTGTGAAAGACACTTTCCTAAGATAGCATGAATAAAAAGTGTGATTCAATCAACTACGATTTAGAACAGTACACACATCTGGTTATGTTGTACACTGAACATAAATACGTATAAATCAACTTTGATGAAGTCATTGACAAATTTACAAAGTTGGGGCTTGAAAATGGTCACTTATTTAATATTATCATGAGAGATCAAGAAAATGTTTTTAAAATCTTGTTCTCAAAAAATATATTTTTTATAGTTAGTAAGTACTAATCCCTCACTGCACAGGGCTGCAGTAACATATTCGAGTGGCTCATAATAACACAAGCTTTTCTTTAAATTCTGAAAGCTGAACATCTGAAATTGAGGTGTGGGAAGGTTCCGTCTCTGTGGAAGCTGTGTCACACCTTTCTTTCAAGATTCTGGTGGCTGCTGCAATCCCTGGCATTCCTGGACTTGTAGACACACCATTTCAACCTTCTATGCCTCTGTCTTCACATGCCTTCTCTTGTGTATGTCTTTCTCTTATAATGACTGTCCTTTAGATCTGAGGCCCCCCTGATTAATCCAGCATGATCTCATCTTGACATTCTTCACTTAGTTACTTATGCAAAGACCCAGCATCAGGGGTGAGGAATGGGACATATCTTTTGAGAAATCACAATTCAACCCAGTACAATTACCATTTTCATTTTACTTTGTACTTTAATATTTATTTTTTATTATTTTCATTTCATTGGTGTGATTTTTTTAATAGAAAACCACATGAGAAAAATTACTCTGTTTTTGATTCATGTTTACTATTCATTAATGAAATTACTGCAGATAATTATGATGTAGGGAGGAGAGGAGAATTAAAAAATATCTACTCTGAATGTCAAATAGTTGGATATGAATTGCTCTTGGGCTGAAATGTTAAAGGAACAAAACAGAAAGGGAAGTTTAGGTAAAAAGGGAAAACTGAGCAAAGCACTGAAGGATTCAACAGGATGAGGTCTTGGCTGTGGACCTTATGGTATGGGCTTTGGAGTCTGATTTGTAATGCCAATGCGCTGCCCTTAACCAGTGGCCACTCTTAAAGCATCTGAAACAAAAACATGAATGCTGCTGTATACAATAAAGTTCAGAGAATTTTCATAAGAACATGCAGAGTAGAGAATTAATAGTCATCTGACTCTTGTGTTTGTACATCTATTAGTCAGGGCTGTGCAGAAATAGAACCAATAACAGCTGCATATACATAAATACATACATACATACATACATACATACATACATACATATATACGTACAGTTGACGCTTTGTGTCTGTGGGTTCTACATCCATGGATTCAACAAAATGCAGATCAATTCTTTTTGTCATTGTATTCCAATTTTTATTAGTGCATGTTTGTAACACATGATGTTTGCATTCCTTGTGTGGAGTTGGTCCATGTCCATAATGCATCTGAATTTCTTTTTTCATCCTCTTTCACTTCCCCGCACCCCTACTCCCTCCATCTTTTGATTTCCTTTCCATCAAAAAGGTCTAAATCCCTATGTTCTATTATCTATCTTCTGGTTTACTCTTTATTTATGATTTGGGTTTCTCATATAGAGAAACCATATTATATCTAAGCTTGTGTGTCTAATTTATTTCACTTAATATTATGGCCTCAAGGTGCACCCAGTTCCCAGGGATTAGAATATTTTTAAGAATTCCATTTTTACTGAAAATAAGCAGTCTTCTTTTTCTTGCCATTATTCCTTATACAATATAGTGTAACTCCTATTTGCATAGCATTTATGTTGCATTCTGTATCACAAGTAATCTAGAGATGCTTTAAAGTACACAAGAGGATGTGCATAGGTTATATGTAAGTGCTATACCCTAAGGGACTTGAGTACCCAGATTTTATCAGCAGGGTTTCTGAGCTAATTCACAACAGATGTTGTGGAATGACTGCATACAAATTGAGGTGTGGGGAAGGTTATATATATATATATATATATATATATATATATATATATATTTGGATAACATGATTATGGAAGGCTGAGGAGTCCTGCTATGTGCTATCTTTGAGCTGGGGCCAAAGAAAATAGACAGTGGAGCTCCTATGCAAACTCAAAGGTCCAAATATTAGAGGAGCTAATGGTGTACATCCTGATCTCAGTCTAAACTCCCTCTCCCTCCTCTCCCTTCCCTACTTTCCCCCTCCCTTTCCTTTTCCTCTTCCTCTCCCTTTCTCTGCACTTAAGCCAGACATCCAATGGCAAAACAATAGCAGCGATGAAGGGGATAGTTTTGAAAAATACAAGATGACAAGGGGGCACTGGGACTGGGAAACAAGTCCTCAGTCAGTTATGAGTGTACTCAGGGCAGCCTCTTTCATGTGTGATGAATAATGAAATGAAAGAATGGGAAACCCATCTAGTAAGGCATGAAGTTCAGTGATAGATGGAGAAGCCATTCCAAATCCCCCATGAGATATCTACAGTGGTCAGAAGTGTTAACTAAAGGCCATAATTACTCTGGTGGGGAGGCCACAGTTCCATGGTACCAGAGAAGTACTTTCAGTACTTGGAAGTAAGTTGTTATCATTTGATCTGGGGACTTCCCTTAACTATTTATCACATATTTATAGAGAATCCTTGACCAAACTCAAGTATATTCACAAAATATTTACAGGAAGAACAAAGTATTTACTGCAGGAAGAACAAAATATAGTAAATAGAAAATAAAAAGCTATCTGAGTCAAATAATGCACTATACTCAGAAATACTTACTTTGTGTAAATTTAGTCTGTTAAATGACAACCACTTAGAAATTACTTCAATAAAACATAAAATTCAGAGTTAATAGCTATATATATTTAAGTAGCGTACATTTATTGCTGTACATAATTTATTGCATACATTAAGTGTAAAATTTCCTGTGGGCCATAATAAATGTGATTTATAAGTCACAAATTTGTAGAAAGTCTATTTCTTAGTCTCTCGAGGACAGTTATAAAAACCATAAAAAATTTAAAAAAAGAATTAGAGATTTGTTTATTTGAGAAATCATCTTTGTGTAATTCCCTCAAAAACACTTTAAAATGATTTATTTATATTCCTATAATAAAATTTTTACTAAAAATTTTAACACCTGAGGAATATACTAATTTTAAGGTTTTAAGTATATAACTTTTTTCTATATTTTTAAGTAAGAATGAACTTTCCCTGTTACAGATTTGTGAATATACATTGTAAAAAACTTGAAAATCAAAACTAGAACAATATAACATTATATCCCCCACATAAATTTAAATTCCTATGCATACATTTTTTAAATGAATAAAACAGCATATGTTATGGTTTGTGTTGAGAGGTCCCCCCACAGCTGCATGCACTTTTAGATGGGGCTTTTTCAGAGGTAGCTGAATCTAGAGTTTATGAGTGATTCATGATTACATTCTGGGATTAATGGTGCTGAGATGAAGGGTAGGGGTTTACTAGATCAATCCACTGATTGGATTGGCACTGCCCTAATCCAGCAGTCTGGATAACATTAAAAGGGGCAGAAAAAAGCTTGTTTCTCTCTTCCTCTCTTGTTGCATTTGCTGTCTTCCACTAGTGTGAGTGATTGCCCCTCACCATGTGCCATCATGCCTTGGGGCCAGCTGATTATGGACTGAAACCTCTATAAACTGTGACCTAAATAAACCTTTCCTTCCTTAATTTTGGGAGTAAGATATTTTGTCTCATCAATGAGAGAAAGGTAACAAAGACAGAATTTGGCATCTAAGAAATGGAGCCATTGCTATGATTCTACCTGACTGCGTATTTCAGGAGTCTTTGGGAATGTATTTTGGAAACAGCCTAGAATGATTTGTAGATGCCAGCTAAAAAAGTAGAGCTAGAACACCTTTGGCTGTACTGCACGAGAAATTCTGGTCAGAGCTCAGAAGATCACAAGGCTGAGAGAAATCCTGCCAGTAAATACCAGACTTGAGAGGTTTCTGCTGAGAAGAAGGACTGCATCGGCTGATGGATTTCAGATGATGTATATTATGGTTTGGCAGAAAGTTTGTCTGCATTTTATTCCTGTACAGACACTTTGCCTGAGACTGAGATTAAGGGTAGCAGACAAATTTGGTGAAGAAATTTCAAAGTAGTCTAATGTTGAGGTGGTGGCATGGCTTCTGTTTGGGGCTTTTAGCCAGATCTATGTTGAGAATCAAGAACAAAGAGCCCAGCAGAATGATTTAAAACATTGTAGCTTGTCTAGTAAGGAAGCTTCAGGAAAGCGCTGGACTGCAAAGATAGACCAGAGGAGATCTTGATTAGTGAGAAGGAACAGGAGAATAGAAGTGATGGCCTGAAGCCATCACAAGAAGCAGCAGGACAGTTTCAAAATTACAGAAGTGAAAGAAAGTCACTGAGCACCATGTTCCAGAATGGCAGAGGCCTAGAGAACTTGTTTGTTGGAATTGGATTCAGAGTGCTCAGCAGTCCAGGCACTAGGCCCCTCCAGCCAAGAGAGAAGCAAGCCTGGCTACTGCTCCAGCTGGCAGCAGACCTTGACATCATCCATGTGATGCTGGTTTTAGGTTCATGTGCATCCATGTGATGCTGGTTATAGGTGCATGTAGAATGCAAGAGTTTCAGGTTCAGGAAGGCTTCCAGTCAGATTTCAGAAGAAGGCTTGGGAGGCTAGGCAATGCCCCTGAGAGGGCCATGTGTGAAGCTCTGAGTGTGAAGCCAAAGTCTGCATTGGAGACCCCAGATGTATGGAGAAGCCAGGAACATGGATCATCTGAGGAAAACTGCAAGGAAAGAGCAGAGTAGGACCAAGAGAGAAACATGAGAACTATAAACATCAGAGCAGTGGAGCCACCCAAGCCCATTGGAGTTCACATCTTGCCACATATTGCCTTGGTTGCTACACATGGAACTAAAGCACTTAATGTTTGCCCTGCTGCATTTGGACTTGTTTTAGTCCTATTCTTTTTTTTAATCTCTGTGTTTTTTACTTTTGGAATACAAATGTTTATTTTATGCCATTGAATGTTGGAAGCTTTTAACTTTCTTTTCATTTGCACAGGGTCTCACAGCTAAGAGTTTGCCTTAAATCTCAGAGAATTGGGACTTGGACTTTTCATCAATGCTGAAACTGTTAGGACTTTGGCAACTCTTGGAGATGGGCTAAATGCCTTTTTCACAAAAGATGTGCATAAGTCTTTGGGGTCTAGGAGTGGAATGTTATGGTTTGTGTCTAGATGTCCCCTCAAAGCTTCAGAAACATTTAGACAGGGCTTTTTTGGAGGTCACTGAATCTAGAGTGTATGATTTATTCATGGTTCAATTCTAGGATTAAGGGTGCTTGGATTAAGGGTGGTTGATTCCTGGAATCAGTCCACTGATTGAATTGGCACCACCCTAATCCCAGCAGCCTGAATAAGATAAAATGGAAAGAAAGAGGCTTTTCTCTTTCTTCCATGGCTTGCTTGTTCTGTCTTCTGGCACCATGAACCGTTCCTCTGGGATGCCCCTCTACCAAGCCACCCTGTCTTGGAGCTAGTGGATAGTGGACAGAAACCTCTACAGACTATGACTTAAATTAACTTTTTCTGCTTTACTTTGAGTGTCAGGTACTTTGTCTCAGCAACAAGAGAATAGTGACTAAGACTATGATAATCCACAGTCATATGCATTTTACTTAAAAATTTCTATTTGTTCACAAAACCATATACAACTTAGACATATGTTCCTTAACTTATGTGGGTTCACATTCTGGTAACCCAATCATCAGTAAAAAATATATTTAACACACTTAACCCTTGCCATGAACATCCTTACTTACCTGTACAGTCCATTGCTGAGTATCAGCTATTTCCCTTTGTGATCATGTGGCTGGCTGGGGGTTGTAGATCATTGTGTTGCTCAGCATTATGAAAGAAGATTGTGTCACTTATCCTTAGCCCAGGGAAAGATCAAAATTCAAAGTTGGAAGTATGATTTCTACTGAATGCATATTGCTCTTGCACTATAATGTGGTAGAAAAATCCTAAGTTGAACCATAGTCAGTCAGGGACCATCTGTGTAGAAAGAATATTACAGTTGCCCCAATTATGCCTCAAATGTCTTTACAGCTGGTTTGTTTCACGATGATTCTACATCAAGACTGTACATAGCATGTTCTTGTTAATTAAGTCTGTAATCTAAAATGAGAGCTGCAGGCCAAATGCATCCATCAGGCTACCAGTTGTTGTAAATAAAGTTTTATGGGGATGAAACAATTCTTATTGGGGTATTGGCCATGGCTGCTTTCTCACTACAAAGGCAGAATTGAGTAGTTGCAAGAGAGGTCATGAAGCCTGAAAAGTTCAGGGCATTTATTGGCTAGTCCTTTACAGAAAAATGTTGCTGACCCCTGATTGAGAACATTTTCACAACATTGAATTGCTGTGTATCTAGGCCAGTTGTTGTCCTGAATGTCACGCCTTGTGGATTTACCTGGTTTCTTCTTGTAGTATCTTAGTTTATTCATTTCCCTGAATGTTTCTGCTACAGTAATCTCAATTACTTCAGTGTCATTATGACTAGCCTTTCTTACAGGTTAAAGTCAGGTCCCTGACTTATATGGTAAGAGGAATCAATGCAGGGAAATGCCTGGTCCTGCCAAATTTTTCTTAATTTTTTTCTGAAATTCCTTTAACCAAAGAAAACCCATTTTATTTTAGCAATACAAAAAAAAAGATTTAACAGGAGAATGCCTTGAGAGATGGTACAATGGAGGAGATGGCACAGGTAAATGTCTAGGTTAAAGTAGGGAGAAGTGAGAGGCAGAGAAGATAATGCATTCCTGGAAATTCAGTTATACGGGGTGCAAATGATCAATAAGATCCAGGCCAATGAGCAACAGGAGCAAGAAGACTATAGGAGACTTCTTGTTTCTTGAAAGAATAGGCTGAAAAAAATGCTAACAAAGACAAAATAAGAATTTTAAAGACAAACTTGCTTATTCCAAAGTTTTGCTTCAGGGCAATTTTGAGCTGTAAATTTTGAATGCTGGATTACATAATGTATTTCAAAAATCACTCATACTTCATTTTTCTCTGTAATTGGCATTGAATAGTTGTGTAGAAAAAGGGAAGGTGCATTACTTGCCTAGTACAATTCTGATTGGTGTTCTATAATCGTGTTATCTTATAAACTTAAGAATCCTTTAATGGTCTCTTTAATGTTCTACTGTTCCATTTTGTGTAGTTGTAGCAAAATACCTTATGCTAAGTTCTTTATAAGGAAAAAAGGTTTATGTTGGTTTACAGTTCTAGAGACCCTAGTGCATGGTGTTGGCATGGTGAAGGTCTCACAGCACATGGTATCAAACGGCATGCAAGAGAAAGTTAATTGTGTGTGAGGGGAGGACAACCATGCGGGGTGGCCTCACTTTATAACAACCTGCTCCTGCAGGAACTAATCTAGTCCTGCAAATCCTAATCTACTACCCTGGTGCAAGCACTCATCTCTTCTGAGAGTAGTTATGCCATTACCTAACTATGTCCTTGCCTCTTTAAGTTTCTCTCAGTAGTGTTACACTGGGTGCTACCTTTCCATAAAGTGAACCTTTGGCAGCAAACCCAATCTTAGCAAATGTTACTGTCAGTCAGTGCCCTTAACCAGGATGACTTGACAGCCGTACTTTATGGCTGTCTACTAAAGTAGACATACTAAAGTTTGTTACACCACTATCTTTTCAGTACTAGATACTTCTTTTCTAATATTGCATTAAAGCATATTGACTGACCTCTGTCCAAAATCAAATTTCTGAAACTTTCTGCAGCAAGGGACATCTTTACCTCATTTTAGAGGAGGAAGTTAAGAAAGCTTTTAAAAAATTAATCAAATGGGAATTAAAATGGAAATAGATGTGGGTATAGACATCAACTTTAGATAGATAGCAACAGAGACACAGGTGCAGAGATGGATGTGGATATATCATCTGGTGACATCAGAGTGGCTGTACTCGTGTGTTGTAAGAGGAGGGTTTTTCTCCTTTTTGTCATAACTTTTTCAGCTTTTAAATAATAAGCATGTTTATTTATTCCATTTTGAAAAAGAAAGCAATCATTCATTTACTTATTTATTCAATAGGGTTTTAAGGTCTGAGCCAAGAGGCCTCCTGCAGGCCTTTGTGGCAAGGACTGGATAGGACTGGAAAAACTCCACAGAATAAAAATATAGGCTTGGTGAATGGAGCATGACTGGTGCTGGTGAGCAAGCTCTCTACGTAGGTGAGCACATTGTTGCTGTGATAGGAGAGCTGTTTGCCCAGATCAGCAAACTGTTGGATTTGACAAACTGTCTTGCAAGGACTTCCTGGAGCAAATGGTGGTTAACTATTGGTTAACAGTCTGACCTTCCTCAGTGTAACTTACCTGGGCCAGGTCATACTGACACAAGTAGCTTATCTCTTAATCTCATCTGAGTTATGTTGACTCAGGTGATCTCATGGCTCAAGCACTTCATAAAAATTAAAAATAAAAAGGCATTAAATTATTTCTCTAATCATTTTTACACTTCTAAGATATTGTGTATAACAAAGTTATGTTGTGAATTTCCCAGTTTGCTTTCTATATGATTAATTGATTAAGAATTACCTCTTTTGTGATATATAGAAAAATATTAAAAGTATGCTATTGAGGATCTTGAATCTTCTTTAGTGATAACTGTGGCTTCTTTAGACAATGTGAGGATTAATATTTTTTAAAAATCTTATTGTAAAGAGAATAAAACAAAAGAGGGCAGCACAGAGCAGATCACAACAGGACAACATAGGCAACACAATACTTTACATTAAGACAACCGGACATCAACAGTAGCTATCACAATATCTCTAACTCTGCTATAGTTGAGCATAGTTTCAAATACAATAATATCAAACATAACAAAATAGTATAAAGCCATTCAAAGAGTGAAAGAATTACAGGGCTTTCTGAACCAAATAACAGAAAATGATGCCCAGAAGAACTGAAAACATCATACCACAGTGATATATGTGCACCCATGTTTATAGCAGCACAATTCGTAATAGCCAGATCCTGGAAACAACCTAAGTGCCCATCAACTGAGGAATGGATAAAAAAGTTGTGGCATTTTTATACAATGGAGTACTACTCAGCTATAAAGAATGATCACATTGAGATATTTATAAATAAATGGACACAACTTGAGACCATTCTCTTAAGCAAAATAAACCAAACTCACAAGTGTAAATTCTGTATAGTCTCCCTAGTATGAGAGTTGATAAGAGTATATAAGATTTTATGATAATCGTGAGTCCCCATCTCACAGCTTTGAAGCCTTTCAATGTTTTCAATCATCAGTTGGAATGGTTTTATTCTGTTTTGTTTGACTATATCATGCGTGATGACAGCTGTTTTGAAGAAAACAAAACGTTATGACAGCTTTTGCTGATTTAATATCGTCTTTCTTAGAAGTCCTACCATGCTTCTATTCTTCTACTACCATTGGTTCTATCTATCACACTGTGTCTTATTGGGATTTGAATATGTGTGATAGTTTAAACAAAATTTTTCTATCGAAAATGAGATATTATAGTGATGGTTAATCTTTATAGTCAACTGGATTTGTTTCAGAGTGGCCTGGAGGATTATCCAGGGGTGTTTGTCTGAAGTCTATGAGGATGTGACTGTGGAGATCATAAGAGTCCCTTGGTCCTTCCTCTGCAGTGCTCTTCTTTTATGCTCTGCTTCCTGGTCACCAATAATCAAGCAGCTTTGCTCCACTATATCCTTCCACCATTGCTGCTTCTGCGTTGGAGCCAGCTGACCATGGACTGAAGCCTCTGAAACCTGATCCAAATCAAACCTCTTCTTTAAATTGTGTCAGATATCTTGTTCCAACAAGGGCAAGCTGGCCAATATAGACAGCATTATACAATTAGTAGGACACGGTGAACCTCGGTTCGTGAATGCTTTTGTTTGCAAACAATTTGCTTTGCAAACCCAAGTGCTTGGGAAAAATTTGTTTTTATTTGCAAACTCTGCATTGGGTGACAAATATGACTGTGGCCATCTCTCCCATGCATGTATAACATATCCATCTTTTCCAAAATCATAGAACAGGTTAAGTTTGTGAACTGAGATCCCAATGTATATCAGAGCTAAAATGCTCACTTCAGGGTGCTAAAGAGTTTTATCTAGCAATATATGGGAATCGAATCTATTTTTCATAGATATGTTAAAAGAATTTTGACAATTAAAATTACTTTTAAAGAAAATGTCTAGTAGAAAGGGGTCAAATTTTGATCCTTATTTCCTTACGTTTAACAGGAATTTATTGGGTGTCTACCATTTGAAAGTTACTATATAAAGTCTTGGGGTACAAAAAGGTGAATTTTTCTAGATACTTGTCTGACAAAAACTGGTAATTAAATAAAATGAATGGCATAGAAAAATAAGTGAGGTGGATCTTATGGAATGGAAGGAGTCTAAATAATAGTGTTTAAAGTGAAACTTTCAAAAACTTTTTTAAAAAAGCATGGTTCTTATATAAATATAAAATAACACAAGCCAGATATTTATTAAGGGTTTAGTGGAAAAAACACTCAGATGATAAGCCTAATTCAAAGAGTATATGGATGAACTTGATATTTATAGGTAGTTCGAGAAAAGAGTGTTAGAATCTATTGCGTAGGTTGATTTAAAAATACTGATTAAGTCCCTACAAAGCAGCAAAATCACAGCTTTGAGGATTGTCATTTCCATGATGATGACAACAACCACAAAAAACCCCAACAAGTAAAGCTGTTAGTTCACAGAGTTTAACCCCCTAATTAATAGTAAAAGCAAAGTCAAAGTTGAGTACTTCCTGAGATAATTAACTAATTTTTATATGAACCAATTATACATGACATTGTCATGTTTTCATGTGAGAATTCCTAAGTGATATCTCTTGGAGATGTTATTTTAAATCTGAATCCCAGGAAAAACCAATCAAGAGAATGAGGAATAGGAAAAAGTATTATAATTCTCCCCCAGGAATTAAAGCTTAACAATTACTATAGAGACATTGGTTCTAAAGGATCCACTGGTAGCAAGAAGAAAGCAAGAACTGGAGATGATCCTATGCAGAATGGAAGGGTAAGGTCAATGTTTCCAGGAATTTCAGAAGTTGTAGATAACTTTTCTTAAATGGTGATTAGAAAGAGAATCAGAAAAGACTCACAGAGAATATCACAGGCATTTAAATGTGCAACTCAGGTGGAATGTTGGCAGAAGAAAAGATTTTCTAATGAAAGAAACTGTGAACAGAAGTAGAAAGTTTGGAACATGTGATTGATCCATAAAACCCTTCATCAAGGGGAAATTGGGGGAAGACCAGATGGTAGAGGGTTTTAAAATCCTGAGATAGGATTTAGGGTTTAATTTTATGAGCTGAGTTACTACTTGGTCTTTGCTGTGTTTTGTGTAGATAATTAAGACTGCTGACTGTGGGCAATGGGGTAAGCAGAGCGATGAGAATGGAGTTGTGGATTGTGGGTTAGGACCGTATCATGGTACTGTTCATGTGCCATGAACAGGTTAGCATCAGCAGGAATGGACAGTAAGGGAAAAAAGAAATGCTAGCTTGATATTTTCCAAAATTGCAGCCCAATATTTGGATTTATGTATGGGATGAGCAGGGACTGGTAATAAGGGATGAAGAATTTAAAAAATTATGATTAGACTGGAATAGTCATGTAGGAAATATGGAGAAAGTAGCAGGTGTTTTCATCTACATGCTTTGCATTCAAATGACATATTCTGATTATTATCTTATCATTAATTACATATTCATTAAGGGAAAGATGTTACATCATTTCATTTGAAAGAAATTTTCTTTCAACTTTAAAGTTATTAACAAGCAAAAAATTTCTAAAAATTACATTCATTTTTTGCAAGACAGTGACTAGAAATAAATCAGTTGTAAGCAAGGGTCTAGGCAGAACCTCAATAGTTGAATACTCCAAAGTTGGGCTTTCTTCAAACTTGACCAAGACTTATCCAACACTCGTTGGTCCTTGACATTATGAACAGGCAGTGAGGAAAATAAGGGGAAATGTTTTGGGCTAGGAAAATAAGAGGTTGAGGTATGGAGAGTCATGGCAGATTATTTCCTCACCTTGGAAAGTATAAGAAGGAAAGAGTTCAGACTACTAAAAGCCATTAAAAAAGTCAAAATCAGTACTGACACCATTCACTCATGAATTCTTGATTCTTTGTGACTAACACATACTCTATAGAATATTGTTCGGCCACCTGCTTTCATGAACTCTGCCCTTTTTGCACTGGAGGATCCTGGTGAAGGAGTTTAGGAAATGCCACCCTGAACAGGGCATGTTGGCATGCTGAATACTCTGAACTGAGGATATAGGAGAGCAGTGGATACAAGCAGAGACTTTCTCCATGTTCTTTATCTGCCTTGAAATGAGTCTTCCAACAGAGTTCAATCTCATGAAGCCTCTCCCTGGGAATCTTACCAACTAGAGAAGGCCAACTTTGGTCTCCAGAGAGGATCTGGAGTTAACAACATGTCAAGACAGACTGTCACATATTCTGTCTCTTCTGAGAAGCTTTTTATTGCCCCTGAGACTTCTGTCTGCATAATAAGACAAACTTGATTCACCATGCATTTCCTCTCTCTCTCACTCTCCCTAAACTTGTGTGTTTCCAAGATCAAGCCCTTGTTCTTTTCTGTAGCTCAGGCTGCTATAGTCATTGGAAATTTCTTTGATTCTCATATTTTGAATGTGCGTATGTACATAATTTAGTAAGATTTTCTGCTTAATATGTCCTTTGGCATTTTTCATTTTTAAACTTTTTCTTAAAAGGAATTAAACAAACAATAAAATGGAACCAAATAAAACAGTGAGAAAAATAATGGGTTTCAAATACAAGACAGAAGGAAAATCCCTATAGTTGTTATACTGCATATTGTTATCCTCTAAATAGATGTTCAGACTACTGGCTTTGGGCCAGGGCAGGGACTCTTCTTGTCTCCCAGCCCATGTGCTGGCTGGCTCACAGGAGGGGGTTGCCTTCTTGGTTCTCCTGCCAGCCTGCACGGCTGCTTCTGGCTCACAGGAAGGGATTGGATTCTTCCTTAATGTGTCTTATGTAAATTTAATTTGTAGCCCAGCCAAAGAACCTAGAAAAGTGGAGTGAAACTATTTTTTTTAGCTTCTTCTTTCTCTGTCACTGTACCTCTACATATAGTATATACATATATACTCTGTTAGGATTTGTGTCTAGGTGTCTCCCCAAAGCCTCATGCAGTCATGGGGGTGTGGTTTCTAGAGTTTGTGATTGACTCATGGTCCAATGCTGGGATTAAGGGTATGAGTGCTACACCCACCCTAGAGTAGGGAGCCTGCATAAAATATAAGGGACAGAAAGAAACTTGTTTCACTCTCTCTCTCCCTCTTGCTTTTGCTATATTCTGCTGCCATAAACTATTACCCTTCTTCTATGTGCTACCCTGTCTTGGAAACAGACAATTATAGACTGAAACTCTATAAACTGTGAGCTTAACAAACCATTCCTCCTTTAACTTTGAGTATCAGATGTACTGTCTCAGCAACGAAAAAAGTAAAAAAGACAGAACTTGGTATTATAGAAGTGGGATCATTGCTGTGACTCTAACTGACTGTGTGGTTCAGGAGTCTTTGGGAATGTCTTTTGGGAAGAGCCTGGAATGATTTGTAGATGCCAGCTAAAAAAATAGAGCTAGAATACCTTTGGCTGTACGGCATGAGAAATTCTGGTCAGAGCTCAGAAGATTACAAGGCTGAGAGAAATCCTGGCAGTAAGGACCAGACTTGGGAGGTTTCTGCTGAAAAGAAATCCTGCATTAGCTGATGGACTTCAGATGATGTATGTTATGGCTTGGAAGAAAGTTTGTCTGCATTTTGTTCCTGTATAGACACTTTGCCTGAGACTGAGATTAAGGGTAGCAGACTAATGTGGCAGAAGAAATTTCAAGGTAGTCTAATGTTGAGATGGTGGTATGGCTTCTGTTAGGGGCTTTTAGCCAGATCTATGTTGAGAATCAAGAACGAAGAGCCCAGCAGAATGATTTAAAACATTGTAAGTTTGTCCAGAAAGGAAGCTTCAGGAAAGCTCTGGACTGCAAAGATAGAACAAAGGAGATCTTGATTAGTGAGAAGGAACAGGAGAATAGAAGAGATAGCCTGAGGCCATCACAAGAGGCAGTAGGGCAGTTTCAAAATTGCAAAAGTGAAAGTCACTGAGCACCATGTTCCAGAATGGCAGAGGCCTAGAGAACTTGTTTGTTGGAATTGGATTCAGAGTGCTCAGCAGTCCAGGCACTTGACCCCTCCAGCCAAGGCAGAGGCAAACATGGCTACTGCTCCAGCTATCAGGAGACCTTGACATCATCCATATCACACTGATATTAGGTGTGTGCAGAATGCAAGGGTTTCAGGTTCAGGAAGGCTTCCAGTCAGAATGCAGAAGAAGGCTTGGGAGGCTAAGCATTGCCCCTGAGTGGGCCATGTGTGAAGCTCTGAGTGTGAAGCCAAAAGTGCATTGGAGACCCCAGAAGTATGGAGAATCCAGGAACATGGATCTCCAGAATATGGTGAGAGTAGAGCAGGCCTGAGAGAGAAACCATGGGAGCTACAACCACCATAACAGTGGAGCAACCCAAGCCTTTTGGAGTTCACAACTTGTCACAGATTACCTTGGATACTGCACATAGAACTAAAGGACTTAATGTTTGCCCTATTGGATTTTGGACTTACTTTGGCCCCATTCCTTATTTTATCCCTGTGATTGTAACTTTTAGAATGGAAATATTTATTTTGTGCCATTGAATGTTGGAATCATGTAACTTTCTTTTCATTTGTACAGGGTCTCACAGCTAAGAGTTTGCCTTAAATCTCAGAGATTTAGGAGTTAGACTTTTCACCAATGCTGAAACTCTTAGGATATGGGAAACTCTTGGAGATGGTCTAAATGCCTTTTGTATAAAGGAATGTGCATGATTTTTTAGTGGGCCAATGGCAGAGTATTTTGTGTTGTGTCTACATGTTTCCCTAAAATCTCATGCAGTTGTGGGGGTGGGCTTGTAGAGTTTTGATTGATTTATGGTCTAATGCTGGGATTAAGGATGTGAGTGCTACACCCACCCTAGGGCAGGTAGCCTGTATACACTTTAAGGAGCAGAAAGGCTTGTCTGTCTCTCACTTTCCCTATAGCTCCTTTTGCTGCCTTCTGCCACCATGAACTGTTGTCCTCCTTCCATTTGCCATCCTGCCTTGGAGCCAGCTGGCTATGGACTGAAATTTCACAAACTGTGAGCTAAATAAACCTTTCCTCCTTTAACAGTGGGTGTCAGGTATTTTGTCTCAGTAATGAGAGAAAAGTAGCATATTTCATTGATTAGTTCAGTTTATTTGCACCCTAAGTTGTGATGTATTCTAGGAACCTTGGAAATCATTTAAGCTAATGTATCAAAAACATATTTCTTGTCATAAAAATGTTTTTGTAATAATAGCTTATTTTTACACATAATTTAGTTTTTATCATATTTTAAAATATTATTTAGCAGTCATGTTAGTTGTCTAATCAGTAAAGTAATATAAACAGGTTAAGAAGTCAAACTAACAACTAAATAAAACCAAACATATGCTTTATTTATATGTTTCACTGAGAATCTCAAGGAAAAGACATGGAGTTGCTAACAATTATATTTTCCACAAATTATGTTTTGAAATATGTATACATTTTGACTTGGTTACATAAAGCTTATTAATATATGCATTATATCTCTTTTGTGGGGAGAACACAAAACTTACTGTCAATAATTTTCAGCAATACATTTTATTGTATTAACTACAACTGTTATTTTCTATTATAGAACTCTTGAATTTATTTGCCTTATCTAACTAAAATTTTGTATTCTTTTTGAACCAAAAATATCACACCAATTGACTTGGTCAGATTTATTTTCTGGAAATTTTGGAAAATAGTAGGTTTTTATAAGAACATATTTACTTTTTGTGAACCAGTTAGTGTTACAAAGCAGGAAGGGATATATATATATATAAAATTGTACTACTAATTCTGTTAATTCATTGAAAGGAACAGTTACTTCTTATATTGTTTGGTCAATTTTGCATGCCTATAGCTGGTAATCTGAGCAACTATTTTGAAGATATCATATGCCATATAGGAACCATTGTTAATTTCCTATCATCTTGTTTTGAAATTCTGTATAATTTTTATTCTTTTTATAATTCTCTTTAAAACAATAAAAATTAAAAGAGATGTTACAATCTTATTTTATAATCATCCCTGAGGTAAAATACTGTAGACAAAATAAAGTCCTTTCTCAGGTGTACACACACAGGTATCTAAAGAGTCTGTACAAACTTCAAATCTCATCTGTTTAAGTGATTAGAGAAATGTGAAGATTCCCTTATCTGGCCCTCAGAGGTCTGTTCTTCCTTCATTTGACATCACACATACGCAAGAAAAGAGAAGACTCACAATCTGGAAGCTTGATTTTTGCCAACTTAACCAACACAGGTCACTAAACCGTAAACCCATCAAACCAGATTCTCAGTGTTTATTGCATTTAGAGGAAAGCGTAGTATGCACTAGCGTGCAGGCCCGGAGAGCCTGCAGCTTTCCACATAAGCCAAACAGAACCAAATCCTGCCAAGAATGGGACACAGTAAGACAGATACAGACAGCATCAAACTTAGGGAAAAAAGGAAGTGCTTAGCAAAGTTGTACTGCTTGAAAATCACCCTGGGCTTCCAGAAGGTAATAACTCATGAAAAAGACATTCTGCGGAACACAGCGTAATTGGTTCTGGCATGGGAGTCTACTTAGATATCTCTAAAGCAGACTCTGTCTTTTGAAAGGTTAAAGTATTAGTCTCTGTCAAATGTAATTTTTCAAAACATGTCAAAAATTATATTCACATTAATGAATGAGGCAACTGAGGGGATAATACCACAATTTAAAGAATTCATGGAATAATGAGGCAGAGAAGGTTGGCCATGATCACTAACCTGGATGGCTAGATACACTAATAAAAAGAAACACAGGCAGACTGGATCAGGAGACAGGGTCCATCAAGATGCTCTATATAAGAAATATAATTAACCTGAAAGAGGGTTCATGGACTAAAAGTCAAAGATGAGAAAATAATGCTCTATGTGACAGGAAACCAGAAAAAAGTAGGGGTAGCTTGCCCTTCAGCTGCAGATTGGTTGGAAAGACATAACACTTTTATACAATGGAGAACTACACAGCTATAAGGAAGGGAAATCTTGAGGCTCTTGTAGGTAAATGGATACAACTTGAGATCAAGCTCAGGGGTAAAAAGGTTCAGAACCACTTAGGTAAATAGCAGGTTATCACCCTAATCTAAAAACTAAAAGAGTTAGTGGGATACAAAATGTACAATGTACCCTGTAAAAGTGAAAGGGGAGGAATTGTCTAAAAAGGGAAGGCAGAGGACATTGTTAATCTTGTATCATGATTTGAAACCCATATTGTTTTCATCGCTCTGTTTAGTTTGGTTATATTCTGTTCCAGTTTGTCTACTTGTACTAGATTTCATTTCATGGACAGCTGTTCTAAAGATAGCAGGATATACTGTGGAAACCATTTTTAATTTCCTATTAACTTAATCTGAAGCCCTGTATTGCTTTCACTGTCTTGTTTTGACTGGTTTTATTTGAATCTGTTTTATTTGATCACTGTCTTGTCTTGACTGATTTTATCCAAATCTGTTATGTTTGATAGTATCAACTTTGAGAGTATAGGCAACTACTCTGAAGACAATAAGATTCACTATGATACCCATTCTGGTTTGACTATTACCCTCCTTTATACCCATTCTGGTTTGACTATTACCCTCCTTTATACCCATTCTGGTTTGACTATTAGCCTCCTTTGAAGTCCTATAATGTCTCCAATGTTTTGTTTTTATTGTTTGTGTTTTTATTGATTGTGCTATGTTCAGTTTTATTGTGCCTGATGATATGAGCAATTCTATTGAAGATAACAAGAGATATCATGATAACCATTGTAGATCACCTTGCATTTTGGTTTTAAGTTATGTACTATGTCCATCCTTTTGTTTTGACTGACCCCATTTTGTTTTTTTCTCATTTGGTTTTATTCTCTTCAAAATAAAAAAAAACCCGAATTCATGGAATATACATATTTATAAACAGAAAGTCAAAGGAATGAAGCCATAGATTTTACAATAGATACAAAACTGGTTAACATTCTGTGGGACTATGCAATCATAAAAATTGCTGTTATCTTTCTTATTGGACTGAAACTTACATGTGAACGTCTAATTTGATAACAGGTATGCTTTAATCAAACAGTGAGCGTGAAGTCTCACATAGAGGCATTTCTCTAAATCATTAATTCTTGAGTGAGCCAGGTAGAAAGTGATGCGTGGGTTTGCAGTAGCCACGCATGAACTTTGAATTTTATGCAAAGTGCAGTTATTTCCTTAGATTGGTGATAGAGGCTTGAACTAGAGTATTGGCAAGGAAAATAGGGAATTCTCAGTGGGTACAAGATATAGTTGGAGGAGGAAGACGTTCAGGATGATTGCCAGGTTACTGGCATGAGCAACTGAAGTATGTGGGTGTCAGTTACAGAGATAGAAAAGTGGGGGGGGGAGAGCAGATGGAGTGTGGGGGTGAGGGGAGGAATTCGGGAGCAGTAGGTTAGAGATGCCTGTGAGATAATGAGATATTTTAAGTAGACAGCTGGATACTTGAGCTTGGGACCGAGAGGTCAGGATTAGAGATAATGAGCAGTCTTCAGTAGAAGTTTGGGCATAAATGACTTCAGTGTGTGGAGCCTGCAGAATGAGACACGCAGTCTGAGCAGAGGCTTGAT
Source organism: Dolichotis patagonum (assembly GCA_004027295.1). Taxonomy (NCBI): domain Eukaryota; kingdom Metazoa; phylum Chordata; class Mammalia; order Rodentia; family Caviidae; genus Dolichotis; species Dolichotis patagonum. The sequence goes on along the minus strand of PVJX010005610.1, from coordinate 62,543 downwards.
GTTCAGTGTGGACAGGTCAGGAGACTGAGGCTGAGGGACCATGGAGAGAGGAGAACCTGAAGGGTCCAGGGAGGAAGGTTGGTTTTGAACGTTTTTCAAAGGAAGCTGTGAGGCTTGGGTCACTCTTTTGGGTTGAATATTTGCTGAGGTCCTCACCCATGGTGCCTCAGAACATGAGCTTGCTTGGAAATACGGTCATTATTGATGTCAATGATTAAGATGTGGGCATAGTGGAGTAAGACGAGTGCTTAATCCACATGGCAGATGTCTTCATACCAAGGGAGTACACCACATGAAGACAGACACACAGAAAGAGAGTGGTCATGTGGTGACAGAGGCAGAGCATGAAGTGATACAGCTGAAATCAAGGGACATGAAGGACAGGTGCCCATATCACAAGCTTTTAGAAACAGCAAGGAAGGCATTACAGTGCCCTTCTGTGGTGCAATACCTGGCAGTTTGTGGTACTTTGTTACAACAGCTCTAGGAAACTGAGAAAATTGCTGCCACCCAAATTGAACAAGAGGAAGAAGGTGAATGCTTATTAGATTAAGAAGATACTGAGCATTTCCTGACAGGAGTGAGCAACTTTGCTGGAGAGGCCAAGCTGGGTGGGAACGGGTGGCACAGTCAGCAAAGGGAGATGAACTGTGTAGAGCAATGGTCCCAAACTTTGTGCACGCATCTGAGTTCTGAGAAAATACTTAGAAGTGTGTATCCCTAGCACAGATGTGAGTTGCCAACCTTTTGCATCACAGTTTTAAGCAATTTCAATAGATATACTGTTGCAGACATTGTAGATGCTGAAAATTTAAGACAAAACCATTGTATGGTGCTTAAAAATATACCTTGTGGAATCAACATATAATCACAATTTAGCATCCTGCAATTCACTTAAAATATTCATGAACAAGTTCTTTAACAGCCAGAAATTTTTTGCCATTCTTTTCTTTTGTAATCTTATTTCCGTTTGTTTCTTTTACAGAATTTCATGGTGATACATCTATATTTTTGGAAAGCTTTCTTTTTTTTAGTGATCTCTGCAAGAAAATATGGAAAGTAATTAAATTTTTAGAAGATCCTGTGACTAAACATTAAGTTGAACAGTTTTTACAATTAGTATTTGCCTTCCATTGGCCAAAACAATATGAATTATATTTTATGTTTGATAAATAATTATTAACATATGAGTTACGAGACACATATCGTTTAATGAGACAAATTTTTTTCATTCCAAATAGATTAGGTATCAGTGGATCAATACTATTTTTTTGTGAGAATGAAACAAAGCTATGCATCACTACTTTTCCCAGTTTCCCTTTTATTAATATAATCTCCAAGAAACCTTTTCACAGAAATAAGTAGCTAAGAATGGGAGGATTTTGTTCTAGCAAATGCTATTCAGTTTTTTAAATGCTTCTTAGTATATGGCAAAAATCAGTAGGTGGATCAGCAAAAACAATTAAATAACCTATTGGCTGACAAAAGAACAAAGTCCTCCTTCAGTTGTGTTGAAAATAAAATTGGAAAATTCTACAGATGTTCACTTTCCTTTCTAAACAAGCTTTAACTGACATAATTCCACATATTTAGGGGGTGGCACAAAGCACCATTTCAGTACCAAGTTTTTAACTTGCTACTTGGAGGTGACATCATCACACTTGAGACAATGAAGTTAATGAAGGGTAAGGTTTGTGATCCTGCACTTGTATTTTCCCAAGGAATTGAAAGCTTTGCTACTTAAAGTGTGAATTCTTTTTAAAACACTTTTTTTTTTGTTTTTGGTACTGGGGACCGAACTCATGACCTTGTGCTTGCCAAGAAGGTACTTGTTTTGCTGAGCTAAACCTCCTGCCCCAAAGTGTGGAATTTGGACAGGAAACACATCACCTGAACATTCTCTAGGCATTGTCAAGTACATAATCGCAGGCTTGCCCACACCTCCTGAAAAAGTATGCACATTTAAAAAAATATCCTGATATTGTTATGCACTTTAAATTTGGAGAAGCATTGCTGTTTGTAGTCTAGGTTAATGTGTTAATCAGCTTTCTGTTACTGTAGAAAAACACTTGAGATGATTAAATTTTAGAAAGAAAAGGTTTGTTTTGGTTCACAGCTTTGGAGGGTTCAGCTGATGGTTGGTTTACTCCATTACTTTTTGATCTAGGGCAAAGCATTACATCATGGCTGGGATCACATAGGAGAAGAAAGCAGCTCGCCTACTGCCTGGCATATAAAAGGAGGAGAAAAAGTTAGGGCCCTAAATTGCTTTTGAGAGTATGCTCCCAAGGACTTAAAACCTCTCTCTAGGGTTTACTTCTTAAAGGTTTCACTGCCACCTAAGAGCCCATGTTGGCGAGTAAGACTTTAACAAATTGGCCTTTGGAGAACATTCTGAATTCAAACTATAGCAGCTGGCAAGATTACACTAGATTGTAATCAGTAAGCATTTCTGGGAAGTGGCCTAAAGATACCTAAGAAAGAAAGGACCTGAGTTGCCACGCTCCTTCCTAGTATTTGGTGAGTTTTCTTTGTTTTTGCTGAATCCATATTCACTTTCATATCAAGTCCTATACTGCTACATTTGCCCCTTTCTTTTGGGGGCTTCTAATACTGTGTCACCTTTAGGGCTTATGAAACCTGCTTCTGTCCTCAGCCAAGCTGTGTCCTGAGAGTACAGTGTGGAGGATGCGGTGAAGAATGGCGGACAAGCTTATCAGTGCCAAGTTGGAGGGCCGACTCGAGATATGGCTGTGTGATTTACGTTATAGTCCAGACCTGGTAGCATGCAGGGAGAAGTAGGAGGGTGCATTCTTCATGTGTAAATTTTACCAGGTAGATCCAAGAGAAGAAGAAGGACAAAAAGATTAATGTAACATGCCATCGTTTTACCTTTGTGATACCCTTATGACAAGTCAGGGACTGTATATGATTACTGCTTGAGAGCTGAAGGAACTGAGGCTTAGATCAAATTATTTCCTAAAATGCCACATTGCCCCAGATCCAGGTTACGCCCTGCACGCACTCACTGAGTTCTGCCTGCCTCCTGAGACTTCCTGCTTGCTCAGTGGGGAGACTGATCCACTGACACTCCATACCTGCGATGCTGGGATGGAGACAGAGGTGCTAGACTTTGGCCTGGTGTGCATCGTGCTGACCAGGGAGCCCTGCTCCTGTGCCAAAGCTTAACCTGAGTTAGGTACAAATTCCTCCTCTTCCTATCCCTGATGGGTTCTGATGAGCGCTATGTCCAGAGCCAGATAACATTCTCCTTGAGGCACTTGTGCCAAGACACGAGATGCAGGTAGGAGCTACCAAGCAAACTCCTTGCCTCTGCTGGAGGCTCAGAGGTTCCACGTGGTCCATCTGGTGGGAGAGAACCAGCCATGTTTTCGTGGAAGTTGTGGCTGTTTGTTCAGTTTGCTGGTTATCCTTCCTCCATCATTCTCAATGCCCTGGGACCATGCTTCCAAATGAAACCCCTAGAATACAGCTTTAACTAATGTTAGTTGTTAAGGAATCCTAGACTAGGACATTTGTGTGAGGGACATCACAGCCACCAATACAATCAACTCATTATTTCTGAGCATCTCTGTATGCCAGGCTCAGGGTTAAGCTCTGGAAACACAGAGTAAAGCAACAAGACATGATTCCTTCCTTCAGGGGTTAGAAATCCAGGATATTCTATCTCCTGGTCCCATGCTCTTTGTAGACAACACCACAGTGATAGCAGTGGTGTTCTTGTCTCTAAAAACTGGATAGAGTAGGAACTTTCACCAGATGCAGTCTCCTGAAGAGGGTTAAATCCCCCCACAGCACTTCTCAGAATTTATCAATTTTGTTTTCTGCATAAAACGTGTGTGAAAGTATACTTTGCTCTTTTGGTGTAAATATAAAATGGAATGAAAGCAGGAAACAATGTGTTTTAATTCACACCAAATGGGGACTTTCTATTTGTCCTAGAAGACACATGTTTCATTCACTCTACTGATAAACCTGACAAACCTATGACCATCTAGGGTGTCATTCTAGGAATAAATAAGTACATACCAGGCTTTCTGTTTCTTGTCTTCCATATAAGCATCATTACTGGTACTTAATTTATTTATTTATTCATTCATTCCTTAGTGGCACTGACTTTAACAAAACAAAACATTGACTTTTGGAGGGATCCCAGCCTTTGGTGAAGAATTCAGTAGCAGCCTCCTTTGAACAAAGAAGTTAGACATTTGAGAGAATTCAAATTCCATATAGCGTGGACCATAATGATCAAAAATTTTATGCAAGCGGAAGCTGTTTTCAGGGGAAGACAAGAGTATTCTCCAGCATCAGTGATAGAGTTTAGCTAACAGCCTAAGTAGAACCTCTTACCATTATGGTGTTTGGAAACTATTTTCTTTATTAAAAACATCTATTTTGATAGTAAATATTCACCCACCTACTGAAATCCTCACTGAAGAGTCAACAACTGGAAGGAAGTCAACTTCTTAAAGGAAGGGCCATCACCCTGGAGTTAAATACTTATGAAGAAAGCATTCCTATTTGTAACTGTCACATAAGAATTTGGGGACAGCTGTAGTATAAAGGGCAGTATATCATGCCTCTTTCTTCGCTCCAGGGGCAAAGCCAAGATTACCAGGCTAAAGTTTTTAGGTGATTTTCTTTGCTTACATTTTGTCCATTTTAAAAATGTGCAGAATATCAACCCACATACAATTTGGCAGAATTGAAGCTACTTCACGAGGCTCACATCTTGGCCATCAATACTTTATAAACACTGTGGACTGTCTGATCTTAACAAGGGAAAATGTTCACATAACCAGGCCATTTACAGTTTTAAAAGTGGAGGACCCATGCCTAGAGTTTATATGAGATTGTTCTATTGTTTCCTTTTAAATTAAGTTTTGAAAGTTTTCTACTCAAGAATGATGCAAATAAAAACAACAGAAAAGAATGATGAATTCTAATGGGGTTAATTTTCTATGTTTCTATAATTAAATGCCAACTTAAGATCAGTACTGCAGATATAGTAAGCAACTAAATTAAATACATTTTAACTAGGATTTAATAGTCTCTGATAGGAACATCTTTGATAGAAAATGAGCTCTAGTATTGTATGAACTGATCAACTCTTACGTGCTATCAAACCATAAAATAGGCCTATTTGTTAAATTTTTATAAAAATCTGAATACTTTGTCTCCATATATTTTACACACTTTATCTCCCTACTTCCTGTAATTTTAAGCATCAATTATTTTAGTGTGAAAATTACTCCATAGAGTAATTAAAAGAGATCTAGACTTTGATTTAGGTGACTTGAGTACTAGTCCCAGTTCTGTAACAAAACAGCATATTGATCAAGATATTTAATCTGTTTCATTATCTATAAAGTGAAGATGTTGATGTACTAGAGAGAATCTCTGTTTCCTGTCCATTAAATTACACTAAATCGATATCAGATTTTGCTATAGTGTCTTAATGTACTGTTAGCCCTGTGATTCTTACCATTGTATATGTGCAGAACTTATATTGACTGCTACATGATGCTACATGAGGAAGTCACTGCATAGGTACCTATATCGAGGAACCAGTAAAGGCTTTTGAAATTACCCAAGGTCAGTCAGCTTCAAAAACAACATACTCTCATGCTGTAATAATGCTTGTCTTCTTAGAAGCTGTTTTCAAATGAAAAGGATTATTGAATTTATACAGTAATTTCCATTAGTAAATACATATATCAGGATTGTTACAATTTACCATGCTCAGATGAAAAGCTTGAATGTTTATGCATTTAGAATGTATGTTATAATACTGCAATTTTTCACATATTCAGTCAAAGATCTTGAAGTGAAAGACACCCCAAGACCAAATTTATTTCTATCAGATAAAAACATGGTGGAATTATCATATTTGGTTATTTATCTATTACCTGATCTGTGATATAAATTTATATTCCAATTCTACAGAAGAAATTGAGTCTCAAAGAGTTTAAGCACTGTGCCCAGCTCTCTACAATTACTAAGCTGGAACCACAATCTAAATTTTTCTTTCAGTTACCTTATTTGCTCCACCATTTTCAGTTGTCTTAAAGCAGAAAAAACTATACATGGAAGGTAACAAATAGACAAAGACAGTAATAAATCAGAGGCAGGCTGGTTGCCGAAACAACCCCAGGGGAATTTGAAATATTAAAATAATTTCTGTCACAAATAATTGTGCTTGTTTTCTCTAGCTTTCATGATAGATAGAATTTAATTGTTGAAAAGGTAGGTTGAAAAAATAGTTCTTATAAGGAATGTCAAGGCTTAAAATAGGCAACATATAAAACTCAATAGTTGGACCACATACTTCTGTCTTCCATTAATGGAATTGAGGGAGACAGCATCTCAGTAGGGGGGGAGACACCTGCTGCGTAAAACAACTCCAAGGACAATGAATAAACCTGAACCAAAAAATGATCCAAATTTATGCAGATTAGAACCTACAGAGTTGCTAGATACTTAATTATGTATTCAAAGTGAGAAAAACTGTCAGTAACTGAGTACAGAACAAATATAGTCTGTTTGCTATATTAAAATTTCTCTAGATAAGGAGAAAAACTTTTCTTTATGTGAGTAAATGTTTACCATACATGGCACAGCTCAACCATCTGTGAACTAATTATTTAAAAATAAATATAAAGACCTCTATTTCTTTGTGCTACTATTTCCTCTGGGCAACATTTCCTTGAGTGGTACTGCATCTTTGGAACAGTTAACTCTGCTTTTAACCATGCAGCGATCAATTATGGGCGCCCACTGAGTGATTTAAATGTGTAGCGCTGGTAAAGATCCCTGTAGCAGTAGACAGGGTATGGAGGTTGAGGTCCCATGACTTGGGTGGGAGGAACAATTTTCCGGTTTATTGATTTAATCTAGTGACCAAATTTTAAATTGATTTTTGTATTAGTCAACTTTCTCAGCACTGTGACACAATTCCTGACACTTTCAACTTCAAAAAGGAGAACTTTAATTCTGCTCCATTGTCGAAGACTCAGCCCATGGTTGGCCGGCTCCGGGGCAGGAGCATCATGGTGAGGGGATGTGGTGGAACAGAACTGATCAGTGCAAACTGGTGTGTAAGGAGCATAGGGGAACAGTGACAGACAACAAGCGGCAAGGGACCAGATTTAGACCCTATGGTTTTGCTTCCATGACACACCCTGACACACCTAATCCCCTGGTCCCATCCCAAAGCCAATCAATGTGATACTCCATTATACTGCTGTATTCTGTTAGTCTGTTGCCTGAAATCTTTGAACTCTAATCCTTATCCAGGGGTAGAGCCAGGAACCCTAAACTCACAATTTGGGAGATCTCTTTATGATTAAAAGAAAAATAGAAAAATATCTTACAGTTGTAGATAATAAAAGGCTTCATAATCAAAGAACACAGGCTACCTATCAATAGCTCCAGAGTAAGAACCATCGGATTATCAGTAAGAATTATCTGATTTTAGCATCAGATAATTGAAGCTGTCTTGACCAAGAGTAGACTTCACACTATGTCACACCTAAAGTATTTAGCACAGCATGACGGTGACAGTGTAAGAATCAAAGGATGAATCACTGAGAGTAGCACTTCAGAGAAGACGTTTCTATTGTAAAACTTGCAGACGAAAGAAAAACTGATCCTTGCTGAAGAATTGGGGTCGTGATCATTTGTACACGCACAGAGAATTTTTTCTGTGGTATTTCATAAGTGACACACAACCACTCACTGTCAGTTTTTTTATTGTTCAAATTGTTTCCTTTATGACTAAAGTAAGTCATTTTTGAAACTGCTGTCTGAAGTTGGTGATCTATAACTTGGACCTAGGACAAGGAGAGATGTTTACTCACACAGAAATGGTATATTCGTATTTTACAAGAAAATCCCCTTTGGCCACTTTTAATGCAATGTCCTTTTTTTTTTAATCTCTTAGAGGATTCATGTTTTCACACGACTTTAACAGCATGTACTTCTTTCTTCTCGTTGTGTGTGCACTGTGGTTGCACTTTCATTTCAGGGCTGCAGGAAAGCCCAATCTCAGCATTCAGTCTCCTGGGCCTGCGACATGCACAGATGCTTACCAGACCTCTACAATCACCAAAACCCCACCAGTTCACAATCACAAGCACAATCAACCTCTTCCTTACTGGGCTCCTTTTCTTGCTGGCGGACATGCTATTCTTACAACTATCTCAGCAGACAACCTGGGGAAGCTAGACTCTTTCCTCCTCTTCACCCCTGACATTTGATCAACAGCCGAGGCTCACTGATTCTGTGCCTGCATGCATTAGGTTTCTGCTTCTGTCTCTTGCACTGGTCCCAGTTTGGATCAAGCCTCATCATCTTCTACTGAATTCTAACAATAGCCTTTGTACAGGTCCAGCATATTTCCAATATATTATTAGCATATTCTTTTCATAGTGCAATTTGATATGATTCCCATTCTTCAATAGTTTCTCATTTTTAAAATACAAATTGTTAAGAACAGGGCACATCATGATGTGTTCTATGAGTTTCTCCCTCTGTTGCTCTCTGGTCCAGTCTGGAAGATCTTCCTGCTGTTAGTTCTGTGGGGTCTGCTCCATCGTGTCTGCACCTACGTCTGCGTGCAGTACTTCATGGCTCCACATGGACACTGTCTACTCATCGAGGCTTCCCAGGCTCTCCTCACAGCCACACTCAATCTGATGTCTCTTTGCTGGGTTTCCTTGGCAATCTGTGCACCCCTCTACTTCTATTAGTGCCCAATAATTTTCATCACACCTGTTTTCCTATGCACTTCCTTCGCTAGGCTGTTGGCATCTTCTGGGTGGTGGCCATCCTTAACATGAAATTCTCTGGTGCATGTTATCTAAGAATTGTCAATTCATACTTGTTGACAGCATAACAAGAAGAGCAAGTGTCCTTATGTGCCAGGAACATATGTGTGGAGGAGCAGTTTCATGTGACCCTGCACTAATTTTATCAAGCAACCTTCTTTAGACTCTCAAAGAACTTCTTTCAGAAAATACTATGGAATTTGCAAAATGCCAGTTTATTCAATGCCAGGATGTTTGAGGGCATTGACTCTAGGCAGGAAAACAAAGATGAAGATTGCTGCCTTCCAAGTTCTTCTACTTCTTATCTGTGATTCTCCCTCTCTTATTAGCATCTTGTCTTTTCTTCTTGAAAATTTTGGTTTCAACTATGAAAATTCTTGAAAATTTTGGTTTCACCAAAATTGGTTTCATAGCTCTGTGTTTACTAAAACACTGCTCTCTGACCTCAGAGAGCAGTAAGACTGAATGTTAAATTAATATTTACATAAGCACAAAAGATTAGTTAGTTACTCACTCAACAAATATATGTTGAGGGCTTCTTTTGTGCCAGGGGTTAGCTGTGCACCAAAAAGTCAAACTCATGCACTCGTGAAACTGATACTCCACTGAGAGACACACTATAAACAAACTACTGTCTGAAACCAGTAAGATAGATGCAGTCAATAAAAATAAAACAAAGATGAAGTGACAAGGGCAGATGTTTGTTCTTTTCTAGAGAGTGGCCAAAATGTACCCTCAAGGTGAACTATCAGAATCCGATTAACATTAGGGAAGAGCTATGTGATTTCTGGGAAAGTGGCAGAAAACAGACAAATGCATGCTTAAAGGCTTTTAGAAGCAATAATCAGCCAGGATGGCTTGAATGGAGAGGCAATGGGAGGCAGATCAGACACAGAGCTGGGGTTGGGATGGGGTACTGGAACGTATCTGGGGTTTTATTCCAGTGCTTTCTGAAGTCATTGTGGCATCTGAGCAGGGATTTACAGTGATCAGAACTCACATTTTAAAACAGTGATTCTTGTTAAGGTGTGAAAAATATATTTTAATGGGACTGGGGTGAAACCAGAGAGGCCAGTGCATATTCCAGCTGAGAGATGATGACTTGGAGCAGGTTAGTGGACATTGTGGTGGTGAAACGTGGAATATATTTTGAAGACGGTGCCAGCAGTGTATTTTTGATGGTGTGATTTTGGAGTTCTTGAGAAAGAGAGATGTCAAAGATGATGCCAGGATTTTTACTCTGGGCAACTAAAACACAGATGACGGGCTGATGAGAATGTTTTAAGGAGACTATTGTAAATTCTGCATTTTGACAAGTTACATTTAAATTTTCTTTTAGATATCTACATACAGATATAGGATATGCTATTGGCTACATACCTATACTATTTGGGGAGTTTCAGAGCTGGGAACATAGCTATAGCAGATTTCAACATACAAATGACTTTAAAAGCCAGGAAAGTGATGGCCTCACCTAGGAGTAGGAGGTGGTGGCTAGAGAAAAGTCCCAAGGACTAAGCCTTGGGACAAACAACAGTAAGAGTAATATTTTTCAAAATATAGGTTTTGAACCATCAGAGATTCTGAAATCAGGTTAATCACTATAATAAACATTAAACAAATTGGAGATAGTAGACTAGAGAAGATTAGATGACTCTAGACTAGATGAGACAATTGTTTGAGACTATCATTTCATTGGTGGAAATACCTTTTTATGAAACTTTTCTGTTTCTGGATTGTATGTATTATATCGCAACAAAATAGCTTGGCTTTTGAACAGGAAGAAATGATAGCAAAAGGGGTCTAGGAAGGAATAGCCATTGAGGTAAGAGGCAAACCTGAAGAGGGTGGGGTCTCGAACTCTAGTAGAAGAAAGTGTGCCGCAGACGATGGAAGGTCCACTGGCCATGGACTGGTGGAGAAAGTATTGCAGGATCAGTGTCATGAGATTATTGGTGACATTGTCAGGAATAGTGTCAGTACAGTAGTAGGGCAAACGCATGAGTGAGGTCAGGAAAGAATGGGACAAGAAGCAAAAATAGCAGGTTTAGATAAAGAGAGAAAAAAAGAAATGAAGCAATAATCAGAATTATATTGCTTTGGCCCTGCATAGGATAATTTGGTGACAAACACAGTAAAACTTCCCAATTCTCTGATCCAGTGACCTCTGAGATCTAGGAAATTTCAATTTAGGAAGGAATCTAAAACATTGAGGTTTTAAAAATTATTTTTATCCCTTAACCAAATTTTAAAACACTTTGTAATAGTCATATCATTTAGAGATTGAGCCAATCTCTAAAATCAGTATTACTCTTAAAATCAAAGAGTAAATATAAAAACTGTATTTTATGTTTTAATACATTTTGAAAAATTGATATTATTTTTTCTTTGTTTCATACATTTCATAAATGAAGTCATCTGTGGTACAGATTTTTTTGGGGGGAAGATTTGAACAAAAATACACATCTTATTTTTATAGTACTAGTATAATTTCTATGTACCCATTTCCAGCCTTAGTAATTTACATCTTTCAAGTAATTTATACTCTACTCTAGATCTTTATATAAAGTTGTTCATAAACTTTCTTTTAATGTCCATAGACTGTTTATTTTTACTGTTGATAATTTGTGTTTTCTCTGTTTTTATCTTGATCATTCTAGCTAGAGTCTTAATCAATTTCATTAATATTTTCAAGAATCAAGTTTTGGTTTCATGGTTTTCTCTATTCATCACTTATTTGGTTTTTCACTGATTTTCACTCTTAAACTATTACCATTCTCTTTCTTTGCTTATTCTGTGCTTGTTCTTCTTTCCCTGGAGTTTTAATTGAAAGCAGGGACTATTGAGTTTGATCTCTTCCTCTTTTTTATATAAGCAGTCAGAGGTATAAAATTCTCCCCAAACACTGCATTTCCCAGATATGTATGCTTAGTGTTTGCATTATCAGTCAGTGAAAGATATTTTCTAATTTCTTCTTCAACATAAGAGTTAAGAAACACATTACTTGATACCTGAATATTCAGATATTTCCTGATATCTGTTTTTAAGTAATTTTGAAATAAAATTTCTTTGTTGTCAGAGAGCACATCTGGCCTGATTTCAAATCTTTATGCTTATTATAGTTTCTTGACACCACTCACGACTTGCATTAGTGAGTGCTTCATGAATTCTCAGACAAAGCTATGTTGTGTTAGTCCAGTGAATGAATAGTGCCAATCAAGTCTTCTGTATCTCTAGAGGGCATTTGTATTCTTCTTTTATTACTGAGAAAGTAGTATTGAAATCTCCAAATTTAATTTCTGCATTCTTTTCCACCAATTTTTCTTTGTGTGTTTTGAATTTCTGTTATTATTTGTATACATGTTTATTATTTTAATGTTTTATCTTATCAAATTGACTATTTTATTATGAAATAATCCTCTTTATTGCCAACAGTATATTTTATCTTGAAGTCTAATTTGTCTGTTATTATTATAGCCACAGTAGCATTCTTATAAATATTTGAATGGTATGCCTTCTTCCACATTTTATGCATTGTCTTTATATTATAAACAGGATACTGTTTTTTTGAAAAATCTTCTCTGAAAAATCTCTTCATTTTAGATTCCATTATCATTTAATGTCATCATATATGATTTTGTTAAATATATCATCTTGTTATTTGTTTTCTTTTTGTCCGATTAGAGCTTTGATCTTTTCTCTTTTTTCTCCTTTCTTTAGGATTAATACAGTTTTATAATTGTCTTCTACTGGTATTTATTTCATTTTTGAGCTATAATGATTGGTTGCTTTCCAGTTGATATTATTCATCTTTGGCTTACACAGTATCTATCTATCTATCTATCTATCTGCATGTATACATACTTACAAATGTATGCTTCCATTTTCTGAAATAAGGCAATAAAATACTCACTTGCATTTTCATCCATTTATTACTTTCTAGAACTTTCCATTCCTTTAGGTAGACTGAAGTTTCATCTAGTATCATTCAGTGGAAGGAATTGGCCTTAATATATGTTGCAATGTTTTTCTCTTGGTGACAGATTCTTTCAGTACTTTTTTGTTCTAAAATGTGTTTATTTTTTATTTTTATTTTTTATTTTTTGGTCTTTTTGAGACTGGGTCTCAGTCTGCAGTTTAGGCTGGTTTTGAACTCACTTTGTAGCCTAGGCTGGTGTCAAACTGGCAGCAATCCTCCTGACTCAACCCCTCAAGTGCTAGGATTACAGGCATGCACCACTACATCTAGTTTTTCCTTTATTTTGAAGAGCATTTTCATTATTTTATTCTCTTCCTTTTCTTTTCAGTATTTTAAATATGGCAGTTTAATGTAGTCTGCCTTACATTGTTCTTAGTTAGGCTGGAGTTATTGTTTTTTCTAGTACCTAAAGTGCCTTGTTTAAAGAAAATCCTTCTTAAAGATTTTCCCTTAACAGTTCATCTATTATGGAAAATAGTCTTTTCTGAAAGTAAATCAGGAAAACATTTGAAGCCTTCAGTGATTTATTCCACATTGCTAAAACTAATAGTCGCATTACATTTTGGATTTTTATTTAAACACCTTTCATCAACATTTAGGGAGCGTTAATGTAAAAGAGCTACAAGAGAATCTTCTTTTTTTCATTTCTGGACTCATTCCACCTATATGAAACTGGTACTTAACTCCATGAAAGTAGATTTAATTTGGCAGTTCAAATATGCAGACAAGTGATAATTCTGCCTCCTTGTTCTGAGCTTTCTTTCTTAACTCAAGGCAAGGTAGTATTTGTCTGACATCTTATTGGCTTGTGTTTGTGCTATGTAATATGTACAGTTTTGGGGTGGAGCAGGTACATATATAAATCCTACCGTGAACCTTTACAGGCTCTCCCCACTCTGCCCCCTTTGCCACTTACCCTGACGCTCTTTCCCATCTCCAGAGTTTGTCTTGCTGTTTCCCACCATCTTGCCTTCATTTTATTCTTGACTATGTATATTTGGGTTTCTCATATAAAAGAATTCAGATGATATTTATTTTTCTGTGTCTTATTTGATAACATTATGGTCTTGAGATCCATCCATTTGCATGCAAATGACATGGATTCATTCTTCATGGCTGGATAGAATTTCATTGTGTATGTGGATGGTATTTTCTTTATTCATTTAGCTACTGATGGGCTCCTAGGCTGTTTCCAGAGCTCAGCCATTGTGAGTTGCACTGCTATAAACATGAGCACATGCACATCAGAATAGCGTGTGGTCTCTAACTCTTTCAGAAAGATGCAAGGGAGACATTCAGAGAAAGAACCTCTAACACTTACTTCCTTTGTAACATCTCCAAATACAGAGTCCAGTGCTCTCTACTCTAGTGATGATAACAAAAGCATCCAAAATATTAATAGATTAAATAACCCCTTTAAAAAGTGATATGTTCCACTGTCAAGAGTGGATATGGCATTAATTAATTTTCTCATTTTGTATTCAGTTTCTGTCAATCTGCAGTGTGCATAAGCTCCCCGGGGGGGCCGTCACCAGAGTCCAATCCTGTAGAGTGAATCTTGGCTCTGATGAGCTCTGTGGACTCTGATTCTATGATTTTGAGAGAAAGAAGCCTGTTAAATGGGGAAAGGGAAACTTCTATTACTGATGGTACCCTGAAAGGACTGCTCTGCTTGGGATGTAAACAGTTTATTTTCAGCAACATGAGGTTAAGACTCAATATTTGAAAGTTTCAAAACTGGGCCCACTCTTTTGAAGTGTTAATAAAGCAAAATATTCTTTTGAATTGGGGTCAAAAGTTGAAGGAACAGTATCGGTGATTATATTAGAAACACTGAAATAAATCATAACTGAGATATTTCTTTCTTCATTGGAATTCTCAGTATAACGAACTGAGAATCCAGCCATTTTTCAGGAAGCACACCTATAATTAAAATGAAGATAAAAATGAAAGTATAATAAAATAACTTATCATACCACATTCAAGAATTTTGAATAGGAGGAGGAAACTTTTGCTGGTTTTTAAGAATGCATAGCAGTTACAAATAAATTGTTACAGATAGTAAGTCATCGCTTGTAAGTAAATTCTTAGTTCTATTCTATTGGCCTTCTTTCTGTTCAAATATTTTACAATTGAACATCTCATTTTTTCTCATAAATTTAGCTCATATTTCTAAAGGCATGAGACACAATGTACCTTATATTTACATAGTGTTTCATATTCTACAATGTCCTTTTTAATCTATTTCATTAAATTTAAGATACATGTTAGTCTCCAGAGGTAGATAAGCTAGATTTAATTTCACAGGTGAGGAATCTGTCACCTTTATCTGAGATCATATGGTTGGTAAAAAAAAAAACCAGAAAAACTTCAAAACCTCTGATATTTAATCTAGTATGTTTTGAAACCCATCCACTCTTCCAAACTCAAAAAACAAACCTCCCTCTGCTTTTTATAAACCACCTTTCAGGTTCACCAGGATATCCGAAGTATAAATTGCTTGTAGATTTTTTATTACTCCTTTCTTTTTGCCATTTCAAAACTGAAATGACAAAATTTGGGAAGGTGTCCAAGTTTTATGCAGTCAAAATTTTATTTCTTGGGGCTTGGGAAAGTCCAGTCCATTTTGTCAAAAAAAAACCACAAACAAACAAGCAAACAAACAAACAAAAACAAAAAAACCCAACCTCATGTAAAATTCATAAAGCAAATGATTAGTTTAGAACTTGTGAAGATGGCTAAGCTATGACCTCAGAAGCCATATTTCAAAAGGTATCAGAGGTCTCCTGCTTCTAACCAACAGTGAATAATCTGTACGCACAACTATCAAACTGGGCAGAATATATGAAATGATTATTTTCTAATGTTAGAAAACAGACAGCATAAATCTGTGGTTCTAGAGAAAGAGAAATTGAGGAGCCTCACGGTTACTCCAGCGTTCCTGCTGGGAAGTGTTGTCCAAGCTGCAGTGGGATAAAATAGAGCATACAGAATGGAGGTCTCTGCATCCTGAGGCAGGAGTTAGCTAGCTCTGAACTACTGAGATAGCTTGATACTATAGGACAGAAATGGAGAGAACAGAGCTAACAGAAAAGAAACTCCAGGATACTTCATATAGTTTCTCTTAATCTTGGGTCCAAAGCAAAAATCTACATGCCTGGGATGAGAATCCATAAAATGGAGAAAAGAAAACTATTAAGGAAAGAAAAACTGCTGGAGAGCATTGACTTGAACAGCTACTGGACCTCAGCAAGGTAGGAGACATTTGAATACTGATCAGAGTGGAGACGTCCAATAACTGCATTCAGTGGAGACCCTAGAAACCCCAGGCTAATCTACTCTTAGAGTAAAAATTACTCTCTATGTTTGCTAACAAAGTTTAAAAACAAACCTTGAATGAATCAAGATTAAGTCAATTAACTGTGTACTGGAACAAAACCCTGCTCATTAGAGAACATACTCAATGGCACAGCACGCATAATATCTAGAACACAATAAAAAATTACTAAACATGATGAAAAAGCAGCAAACGCTACATTCATCAGTACAAGCAGGTCCTGGATGAAATACAATCTGACAGAAAAGAAATACTAGGAAGTGAAACTGGGCGGGGAAGGCAGTGGCAGTAGGGATGCCAAGAACATTACACGTGTGTGAGACATGCAAGGAGCAGAGGACAGGAACTGATAACTAAGTGGGTACAACATGTAGGGAAAAAGAAGGAATCCAAGATGGTAGAGATTTGTCGATTTGCATATAGGGTGTGGAATAGGGCCACAGTCAACACGGAGACGTCTAAGGGTTAGATAACATGTGGCATTGGGGTGGAAAAGATGCATTCCATTTTTGACATGTTGGTTTGGAGACATCTGTAGAAAAACCTGGTAGAAATGCCAGGAAATTTTCTGGGTGGATATAAATACATATTTGTGTATAGCTAAGAAAATAGAGTTGGCTAGAGAAGATGATTTAAGGATTGATGATTTTTAAGGTAAAATGCAAACAATGAGCATGAATAAGTTTATCTGGCAAAATAGTATAGGAAGAATATTAGTCCCACAAAAAATTCCAGAGAAGACCATCATTTAAACATAAGTAGAAGAGGACATTGTGAAGAAGACTGAGAAAGAGGAGTCAGAAAGATGAAGCCAGGTTTGTTTTCCTTTCTGCTGGCATGGCCAACCGAGCCTTGTTACCTGGGGGAGACTCTGCCATGTTCCCTGAGGAGGTAGATATTGATTAGGCAAAGCCAGTCATGGACATTTACTCTATCGTAATAATACAGAAGGATGCGGTGAAGTCCTAGTCAGCAACAAACAAAGGGACATAGAAGAGCTTGCATTACTTTTTGTGGCTCTTAAAAATGGATCTAGGGCATGGGTTTGTGTGTTTTCAGCTTCTCAAGGTGAATGTTTGATGAAATAATTATGAAGCGATTGTGGCATGCGTCTTGAGACTCCGAAGTAGCAGGCATGAAGATAAAAGCCAATAGCTCACTGAGACCAGCAGAGGTGAAAGGAGGAAGTCGCTCAGGGGTTTTGCTGTGCGTTAAGTAAATCTGGAACTGCTGGTTTCTGCCTGTGTTTTGTGGCGATGTTTATTCTATGCAGTATACATTTTTGAGAAAGAAGGAAAAAAGGGATGCCATGGAGGGTTGAAGGAAGGGGGAAAAGGAAAGAGGAAAGGAATAAAGGAAAGAATGAAGAAAGAGAGGGAGGGAGGAAGGAATGGAGAAAAGAAAATAAGTAAAATTAGGAGAGATTGATATGGAAATCAGGGAAGAGATATTTTTTCTAAATGATGAAATGGTTGAAAATCTCAAAGCCTTCCAAAAGCCAATTTCAATAAGACTGAAAATAATTTCAGAGATCACTGGCAACCATGACAAATGAAATCCAGTGAGCAGCAGTCACGTGACTGGAGAACAAGGAGCAGATGAGAACTGCATTAAGGGATTATCTTTGTTTTCTAAGAAGTTGATTTCAACAGCAAGATCGGGAGATACCTGCAGAGCCACAAGGATAAGGAAGAGTTAATTTTTAGAATGGGAATGTTTTCATTAATATTTATAGGTTGAGGGTCAAGAATGAAGAAAAGGGACTGGCTGTGCCTATGGGAGAGAAAGAAAGTTTTGCAGGAAAAATCTCACAGAGGGCAGGAAGGGGTAGGCTTATGAAGAAGGCTGAGGGTTATAACCTGGAAGAGAAAGGACAGAACATTCTTGATGCTGAAAAGTAAGGACAGGAGTTATATAAATGAGAGGAAGGAGTAGATGTTTAACCCAGAGGGGCAGTGATGAAGTGGGAGGGGATTTCATTTTTGGAGAATGAAGAGGGTGAGGGTTGGCCATTCTGCCTCCTTGGACATGCTCAGGCAGCTGCCCCTGGGCGGACTGAAGAATGGAATTTGCTCAAGAATGTGGCCCCGTTAAATCATGCATCTCATTGCATCCAAATGAATGATCAGCCAGTGAAGTCCTGGCCATAATTAGGCTGAAGCACATGCCAGAGGGATTTATCAAGATTTGTGAAGTTCCTAGGAAGTATGTGACTGTATCAGTAAAGAAGTAGATGGTTTAAAATGTCTCTGTGAGATTACTTTTGAAAATGAGCACAGCGTCCTTAGGATTCAATATTGTGTGATTCCATCCCATCAACCTAGGGCACATGGAAATATAGGCACATGGAAAGATGGAGAACATTTTTAATTTCTGAATTAAAAACACAGATAACATCTTGAACATGACGTGCATGCCCTCCTTCTGTCTTCTCTATGCCATTTTTTCTTAGAGAAAGCAGGATCTTATTAATTCAGTAGCAAGCTGAGGAAAGGTAAGAGATCTTAGACCACTTATTCAGACTGTTAAAAAATTGTTAAGAATTGGATATGATATTGCAACTATTATTTTTTGGTTGGTTTATTAATAAGCTACAATCGCTCACTTGGGCTTCTCTTCTTTTTGTATTCCTTGCATTTTTTGGTAATCTATAGCTACCCAGTGAATCACACACCAAAACATTAGAAATGACTAATTTTTTTCCTCATGGGTCTGACTGGTGACTGGGCTTGGCTTTTGCTCTGTGGCCCCTCGTGGTACTATAGTACATGATGTGTGGGGCGATAGGAGTCACGGGGCCCACATACCCACATGTTGGGGTCACTGACTGGCTATAGGCAAGAAAATTGCACTGGCCTCCTTATAGCATGGTGGCTGGGTCCCAGAAACAAGGGTCCCAAGAGGACCATGTGAAACGTGTGTCGCCTTCATGTCACACTCCCGGAAGTTCCATAGAATGATTTCTGCTGTCACCGAGGACCTGCTAAGATTCAAAGGGCAGAACCAAAATCTCGTTTTGAAAGGGAAAAACTGTACAAGAGAGATTTTTCTGTTTAAAACTTTGTTCTTTTGAAAATGCCTCATTCTGTAACTGCTTCACAGCTTTGTAATTACTTTCTTGACCCCTGTAACTGTTACAGGCAGCTGAGCTAGTTAGAAATAATACAGGCAGTCAGACGGGGCTGGGCCCTGGAGAAAGCTGACACAGAGGACCAAATGTCTTGTGACCTCAGAGGAGATGCACACCTCCTGCTGTGAGCCAGCTCTCAAGACAGAGAGCAAAACAAATTCAACCACACCCTAAGTATGAACATTAGGGATTAGGTATGGATCACCTGGAGAAGCCAGGAGTCACCATCCCACCCCCTACAGGAAGAGTCAGCCTGCGAGCTAATCAGACCTGCTGGGGTGTTCTGTCTCACTTTGTCCCTGCTTTGTACCTCCTGCTTGTGCATCCTATAGAACCCCCAGATCACCAGAGATAGGGGCCTGCTGTTCTGAGAAGGATCCCGATCAGCCCGTCAGTGTAAATATATCCGCCTCCAGTGCTGGGTGTCACCTCAGTGTTCTTTTTGCTCTTGCAGTTTCTCTGTGGAAGGATTGGCAGCATCATGCAGGAAGTGAGATGGGGACTCTTTCAGTGACTCCTGTGGAAAATGGGGTCTATCTACTGCTCAAATGACCCCGGACTCTGTCTAGACTCTAAGACAAATTTTATATCTCTTCCAGTTCTGTTCTACTGTAAACCCTTTTTGGAGACTTTTGCTTTGTAGATCTATAACTGTACCTGCTCCTGGCCATATATGCTATTTCACAAGTTAAGCATACGTAGGATTCTTCCCTGCAGGGACATTTTAAAAACCAGAGTTAGAAAGTCCCAAATCAACCTCCTCTCCCTGGCTTCTGATACCCTTTCTTTTCATCATGGTTTCTAGACTGGAGCCCAGTGAACACATTCTAAAAAGGGCCAGAAGAAACACATTTAGGATTTCACAAGATCGTTTCTGTCACAAAAACCCATGCTGGCTGGGTGTGGTGGCTCATGCTTGTAATTCCAGCATTTTGGAGGCAGAGGCAGGAGGATTGCCATGAGTGTAAGGCCAGCCTGGGTTACATAGTGAGTTCAAGGCCAGCCTGAACTACATAGCCTGAACTACATACTTGTCTCAAAAGCAAAAACAAACAAAAACAAAAACCCAGCGCTGCTGTTGTGGCACAAGGGCAGTCCTACATGATACATGAACAAATGGTATGGTTATGTGCCAATAAAACTTTATTTATGAACAGTTGGCAGTCTGCAGCTGTGTGGCTTTGAACTGGTGGCTGAACAACCCTGGGCCCTGGGAAAAATGGGCGCCCAAGAACCTGCCTCATGGACTGTTGTACAGAATGAGGAAGCCCAGGGAAAGCCTTGACACAAAAATGCTAAAAGTCAGTGTTTATTCTGTGTTTCATTCTAAATGCTTCACCACACATCAACTCATTTGTTTTTCCAAAATTCTTTGAGATAGGTACTGTTACTGGTCTCATTTTACCAAAGAGGTGATGATGGCGTGGAGAAAGAACATCACTTGTTAAGGGTTTTGAGATTTTGATTTAAATATGTATTAAATAGCTTGTATGAAAATGTTGTACAGAAACCTATTATATTGTTGAATCAATAAGTGTTAATAATTATAAATATTGAAAAAGAAAAATATGTATCCTAAAAAACGCTAAAAAGTGATGACACCAACAAAAGCAAAAATAAACAAGTGGGATGATGCCATAATAAATAGGATCCAGGGAACAGGAAAACAATGAAAAAAAGAAAAAAAGAAAAGGAAGCTTACACAATGGCAGAAAACATTCACAAACCATGTCTGCGACTAGCAGTTAATATCTACAATATATACAAAACTCACACCATTCAACAGCATAACAGCAAAAACTCATACAGCACCATTAAAAAATGGTCAGGCGAGCTGAGCAGATATTTTGTCAAAGAAGACTAATAAATAGCCAATGCATACATGGAAAGATTTTTGACATAACTAATCAGAGAAATGAAAATCAAAATCACAATGAGATATCATCCCATGCTAGTTAAGATGGCTTCTACCCAAAACACAAGAGATAAGAATTGTTGGTGAAGATAAAGGGTAAAGGATCCCTTGTGCGCTGCTGATGAGAACATAAATTGGTATGACCATCATGAAAAGTGGTCTAGAGATTCCTCTAAAACTGAAAAATAGCACTGCGATATGATTAACAACCTGGCTTCTGGGTATATATCCAAAGGAAATGAAATCTTATTCAAATAGACATTAGCAATTCCATGTTTATTGCAGCATTATTTGCCTTAGTTCATATAAGGAAACAATCCAACTATCCACTGATGAATGAATGGATAAACAAAATGTGATTTTATATATATATATATAATATTATTATATGTTTATAATATATATTTCCCCCCAAGTATATTATTAACTCATAAGAAGAAGGAAATCTGGAGAACATTATGCAAAGTGAAATAAGACGGATACAGAAAGATACCTATTGTGTAACATAATTTTTATGTGACATGTAAAGACATTGAACTCAGGCAGAGGACTGAATGTTGATTCCCAGGAGCTGTGGGGAAAGAGCAGAGTAAACGCGGAAAAGCTGCTCAGAAGACATAAACTTGTAATTACAGAATGATGAAGTTTCGCAGAACTAAGGCATGGCATGGTGACTAAATTAGTGATGCTGTGTTGCTTACTTGAGATTTGATAAGACAGCTGTTTTAAGTATCCTTACCTCTCCCCACAAAACAGTAAGCATGGGTAGCGATAGATGCATTAATTAATGTGAATATGATAATCAGCTTACTATGTATGTAAATTAAATCATCATATTGTATATCTTGAATATACACAATTGTTTTTCCATTAAAATGTTGTAAAATAAGAAGTAGCAGAGTGGATTTGGGTCACTTGTTGCAGGTTATGGATTTCCATTCTAGATCAAGGGATCTGCTCTGTCTCCCTCCAGAAATTCTATTGCTTTTACAGAACATCATCAGTCCAGACTGTTGTTCGAAATTATCACCTTTCCCACTAGTAAGCTTAAGGCAGGGCCCGATTTTCTGCTGTGCTCCCCCACATGAATCTGGGTGAATCTCAATGGCAAAGCTTTTAGCATAATTCCAGGGTATGATTGTACTTGAAATACCTCTCTTACTTTCTGGTTTCACCAAACATATTTTTCTACTGATTTAGCTTCGTTTTGATCTGCTTTTGAAAAACAGAAATCACTCTCAATAAATACTGCAGTGCCTAATAAAGCAGTGGTATCCAGGTCTTGGAGATGAGCCTGTGTCCTTGAAGCAGTGGGCTAAGTAGAGATTACACGGAGAGAAGAAAACTACCCCAGAAGTTCCCACACCTCCACTCAACTGATGGAGAACCAGGTGTCCCTTCTCCCTGAAAGACATCCACTCTGTAATTCTCTGCTTCAGGTGAAATTAAATAAGATGATTCCAGGAAGGCCAGTGGGACTTTTCTATTTCAGCAAAAAAAATTTTTTTTTTCTAGGAGGTGAGAGAGGACTGATTTTGTGCTTTAAAAAAATGGATCCCATTCAAATAGAAATTAATTTCCTCCCTTAATGATGGCTGCCATTGTCCCAAAAACTGATATCATCGTTTTAGTCATTTTGGGGTTTTGATTGGCATAGGAGAAAATGACTAAATTGATTACATCAAAATATTCAGAAATAATATCATTTTAGACTCAGACAAATGCTGGGAAGTTTAAATCTAAAATCATTATTTTTTTAAAAAGACTACTGTGAACTCAAATAAGGAGAATTCAGCCATCCAAAGTGTTTTAAAGACTTGTATGATCTTTATTGTTCTAAACGGCATAGAGCTCACTTTTGTTCCCGTAGTGCCGTCTAATAGCAAGTGGATGAAAAGCGTCTGAAGTGACAGTGCTCAGAAGGCGGCCTTGGGGGGATGGGCACAGCTGGGTCATCACAGCCCCAGCAGCAGCAGTGAGGGCACTGTACACTGCTGTTTCTCAAGCGTGAACAAATACATTGCCTTCCGAAAGGCTTAGTGTTCAATATACAACTTACTATCAGTGGTAGGGCAATGTTTCTTTAATGAAGTGCATTTTGTTCTTAGGGTCTACTCCTTCAGTGTTGTGTATTGCTCTTATAGATTTGCTCATTCAATATGTACCTTTCTCATCCTAGCAAAACTTATAATGCTTATTTTGGTATAAAGCACAGGAAGCACACACATGATATTTAAAACTCAGTCCTTGAGTGATACTCTGTTGAAGGCCACCATTGATGCACCAATCATGTTACTCCAGCTTAGCTCAGGGAAGGTAGGGTTCAGTGCCTGGACCACAGCCAGATTCTATTTAAAAGCTGGGAAAGTACAGGCGCTCAATTTCCCTTTGCTCAAATATGAATCCACCATCTAATGTTAAGCAATCTTCTTTGAATTGATGTTCTTCCTCTTAACTTATTTTACTTAATCATATTTATTAGGGGAGCTTAGCACATCAAAAGCACATTTAAAAATATTTCCCATGATTAACCTTAGGGTAAGAAAGTTAATGTAATGTATATTGCCAAGTTCATTAACAGGCACTTGATGGGCTAACAGCTGTGTGACGAAGACAGTGGCCATCAATTAAATGAGCAATGATCTGGAGACCAGAATTGCTGGCAGGGAATAACCAGCTAAGTTGTGGGCACTGAAAAGCAACCACTGAATGGACACAATTCCAGGCATATGAGAGTATGCCTGATAGCACAGTGTTTGTGCAAAACTTAAACAAATTGGCCAGTCTGGAAAATCAAAA
Organism: Dolichotis patagonum; assembly: GCA_004027295.1. Lineage (NCBI taxonomy): Eukaryota > Metazoa > Chordata > Mammalia > Rodentia > Caviidae > Dolichotis > Dolichotis patagonum. The sequence goes on along the minus strand of PVJX010005610.1, from coordinate 38,534 downwards.
TATTTACATCCTTTGAGAGAATTTAATAAGAAATACATTTTTAGAATAGCATGTAATGCACCATATAGGCATATATTCACACTCAGAAATTATTCACTTAGGTAGGGGCAGATGTACATAAAAAGAAGCATAAAATATTGAGCTTGCAATTACCTTTACTCCCTTATAGAAAGATGTCATTAAATAGAAGTCAAACTCAAAAGAAAGAGATAAAACTCATGTAGCTGATAAGGTTTTGATGAAATTCATTATTTGGGAGGACAAGAGTTGACCAACATTTCAAAATGAAAAAAAAAATGCTGTAAGTCATGTTTAAATAAATACAGTACTTCATTATAGTGTGGTTATTCTGGGGAAGGGGTCATTCACTCCTGAAATGTAACACCTCGAAGCACCTCTGTTTCTCTTGGGTTTTTTTTTTTTTTTTAGAGTTCTGGAAGAATCAATAGAAAGGTCTATCACATGGTGGTGTTTGGAACAGGCATATTCCGGGAGGATCAAGCCCTTGCCCAAGGCAGCAGTAGCCTGTTCCAGTTGTTTTGCTTAGAACAGTCCATGAACTGGCCCTCAGGAAGCACTGAGCTTGAAGAAAGTACTCAAGACACCGTTATCATCATCCCAATAAAAACAATGGCATAACATCCCTATTTTGTGGTGAGCTCTCCCCTTGAGGTGGGCTCTGCTTAAGGGATGTTAATTTACTATAACCAACTGCTGAGAAAAGGAAATGGAAGTATAACATGAATATTCTCTTTTAAATTTTCCCAGAGAAAATAAAATCCTGTTTAGTTATTTATTGAAACCAAGAATTTTATAAATACTCAAGGTAGTTTTCTACAAGTGCGATACAAAGTATTACTAAAAAGCAGAATATTGATTTTTAAAAAATCATATATTCACCTATAAATCTATCACTCTAAAGAGAAAAATAAGTGACTATGAATAAAATGAATGTTCTAAAGATATTACTCTCAAATGAAACATTAGATAGAAAAAGATGTGACACCCTGAAACACTTGGAGAGTTGGTTCTGTGTGTCCCAGGACTGAGCTAGCTGTTCTTTCTCTCACAAACAGGATAACCCTGTTTTCTATTCTAGATAATCAAAAATCTGCAGAGAAAATGAAAGCTAAGTTCCTTGCTGTTCAAGAGCTCACATTCCAAGGGTGAGTAGCAAGTTAAGCATAAAACTATTTTTAAAAAAAGGGTAAATAATAAATTAAATACAGGAAACCCCTGTGGTATACAGTACGAATTAAAAATGCAATGAGGAAAATAAATGCAAAATACAGTGGGGTTATTTAGGATGGACAGAGTTGCTGTTGGCTTTAGTGATGCCATTTTATTTTATTATTTTATTTTAATATTTTCTGTGTGTGTGATGCCATTTTAAACTGAGATCTGACTGATTGCAAAGAGGTCGGTGACCTACCAAGCTCTTTGGAAACAATATGCCAAGCGGGGGGGGGGGCAGGAGGATTAGTAGCCTGCAAAGATGCATGTCATCCACCCCTCTCCTTCCATGTGGCCACGCCATCGCTCTTGCTCTCGAGATAGAGACAGGTGTCTCCCTTCGCGTGAATCTAGATCGGCATCACGAGTTGCTTTGGCAGATATGCACCTGCAGCCAGTGCCACATCTCTTTTTTAGGGGCCCCGGCAGCTCCTGGTCCCTTCTTGAAACCAGCTCCCTTTTAAGGAGGTTACTGTGCAGCTGCCACGCGGTCAGATGCCTGATGGATGAGGAAGAGCTACCTGGAGCAACCTGTAGGTAGCAGAGATGTGCATGCAGGCATCAGGAGCCTTCTAGCCTGACCTGCCCAAAGCAACTGAGTGGTTGAACACAACCAACATGAGCCCTGTCGGCTCCGAACTGTGCAAAAGTCTAACTTGGGTGAAGTCGGTACTTCGGGACGGTTTTTCTCAGGAATAAACAGTGGAGGCCATCAGAACAGAGCAGCCAAGGAATGGGGCTTTCCTCTGAGGTGAACTCTATCTTCAAACTTGAGAACCAGGTCTCTCTAAGCTCTGAAGAAAGGCTCTAGCAACATCCCTTCTGTGACCTGCGAGGATATGAATAAGCATCAGCAAAAAGCTGCTAGGTTGTCTGTCAGAGGGCACCATGCTTTGAAACGTATTTACAGAACCAGAAGCCCATAGACATTTCCCAGCCTCCCTTTGCGGAAGCGAACAGGGTAAATCCTGGCTCATCCTCCAAGGATGTTTAGGAGGCAGCAGCTGAATATCTAGGGGTTGGGGGTAGAAGTGTTTTCAAGAAAGGGCACTTGAATCTCCTCCCAGCACCTGCTTGCCTAGGCTCAGAGCCCTGCCTCCTATTGCTATCTGCAAGAACTCAAGGGCACTTCCTGTAGAATCTGGGATTCACGTGGCTGCATCTGTTGCCGTCTCTTTCTTGAAGTCTGAAGCTGAGAAGCTGGCTGGAGGAACCGCCCGTGGCAGGACGAGAAGGGAGGATGCACTGAGAGACATGAGCATCACCAGGGATTGGTGGAGCACGGATGTGGGAAGGTACCAAGACCCAGTGGACTCCGTGAAGACAGTGCGGCCTGAGGCTGCTTGTGAGGGCTCCAGGGACCAGTCAGAGGATGGAAGAGCAGGGAAGGTGGTGACAAAAAGCTGCTCACGTTGGGAACAGTGTGATGGGGAGCCCCTGTGTGGTGGCAGTGGTGGGGTGAAGACTGCGTGATACCCCTCGAAGGGAAAGCTAGCGTTTGAGTGTCTGTCAGGACAGCAAGAGGCAGCTCTAGCAGCGCCAGGTGTGTGAGCCACGGGTGGCGTCTTCCTTTTGCTAATCTGTCTCCACTCTGTCTCCAGCCTACAGGAGTCAAATGCTAGACAAGAGGAGATGAAGCAAGGGTGGGGGGACCCCAGGTTGTCCCCTCCTACTGGTCCCTGAGCATTGAGCCAGAAGGGACACAGTTCACCCTGCGGTTGAGACCTCATTTTTAAAAATTTAGAACGTGACCCGAAAGCAAAGAGTATTCTGAGGTGGTTGGAAGGGGAGGGAAGGGGTCTAGCAGAGGCTTTTACAGAACAGTGTTGGGAGAAGAGTCCAGCTCTTTTCTAATTATCCTGGCCCAATTTAGCCCACTCAATAAACCAGTTACAGGTTCAAAAGCCCTAAGGGGAGAACAGGCCCATTATGCTTGAGGAGCCGGAAGAAGACACCTGTGCAGGAAAATAATGAGCAGAAGGCAAGGAGAGAACAGTCGAAGAGGAGGTGGGAGAGAGGAGGTGGGCAGGGGTTAAATCCCACATTGCTTTCAGGACGGGAGAAGAGTTTTGAATTTTACGTTGCTTTAGAAAGCCATTAGAGAATTCTGGGAAGGAAAGTAATGGAATTTTATTTTCACTTAAAAAAAAAAACCCTCTGACCACTCTTTGGAGAGGAGTGGGAGGGTGGAAGTGTAGAAGCAGACAGACTGGGAAGGGCTTTCTTAGTACTGGAAGTGGTGGGGAAGTTACTAGAGGCAGGGTTTAATCCTTCCAAACATCTTGATAACCAGAGGAGATAGGTGAGGGATTTATTTAATTTGACAAATTAAAGGCCATCAAGATAGTTGGGGGTCTGGCCAGGGGTGGTTTTTAGTGCACTGACAGTATACAACCAGCTCTCAGATTTCATTGTGCACAGGAATCTGCTAAGGAGTGGGTAACATGAAAATTCTTTTATCTCCTCCTTAACTTCTCAGAGGCCCTATGAATCCTAAGGGCCCTCGTGTTCTGTTTTGCTAAAAAGCACCCAGGTGAGGATTAGGGGCTCTTAAAATCCCCACTCTAAAAGAGTTTCCAGTTTCCTGTGATTTTTATCTTTCTTGCCTGCCTCATTAACTCTGGACTCTGAATTACAATATTTATTCCACATTTTTGTGCTTTGCTTTCTTTCTCTTCATCTTCCTTTTTTTTTTTTGTCTTCCAACCCTCAAGGCTTAAACAGGTGGAGGCCTAGTTGTTTCTTCCCTCCTCTTTCTTCCTCTCTTTTTAATTTCCCTTCTTAGGTAACAGAATTCCAGGTGCATAATTACTTTTTAACTGTTTTGGAAACAACGTAGCACTCCGAGAGCAAAAGCATTTAAAGGACAACATATCAATTATAAGCTGAGCAATTTGGAGACAGAAGTGGCTGCATGGCATAAATAAAGGATCCATTTTCTCTAGTAAATAACAGAGTCACTGTTTCCATCCTTTGCCTCTCATCAGCAAGGACATTTTGGCACAACAGACTTCCAAGTCATAGGCAGTAAGTGGTAAATGAAACTGTGCAAATGTCTCTATCAGGCATTTTAATCTGAACAGGGAAGAACACCCCCAAGGTAGCAGACATTTAATGCTGTGCTGTTGGACCTAATGGAGGACAACTTGCTTTTACCCACAACAAAATGGAATTTTCTCCAGCTATCTGGATAACCTTGATGTAGCAGGAAATGTGTGATTCAATCATAGGAGGCATAATAATTCATATTCGTACAGGCCAATTTGGTAGATGTTCCAAAGTGTCCCAGACAAATCATCAAGACAGTGGGAGAGGCATTATTCCCTTGAGGTGCACTGAAGGGGTGAAATCATTCAAGTCACTCAGAGACAGAAGCCAAATCCTCCTGACCACCAACTTGCAAGGTCACTCACTGTAAACAGTACCAGACTGACGCGAGCAAAATTTATTTCTACTTTGAATGCAGTAGTTTATGGTTGTAGGACATTCTTTATGATTGCTTAAAAGGTAGTAACTAAAGAGAAAATCCACGAAATCAAAGATGTGTACAAAGAATATCTCCAGGGCGGTGTCTTTAATGAAAAGGGATGGACTACATGTTTGAAAAACCCCCTGGGCATCTTCAGACAGAAGTCGAAGCTGTTCCAGAGGGCCCTGCCATCCCCAGAGGAAATGTTCTTTTCACAGTGGAAATCAGAGCCAGGCCACCACTGGCTGACACACTGGAGACTTTTTCTTGTTCAAGCCTGGTGTGCAATCAGAGTAGCCCTAAACTCTAGCAAGCAGAAGAAAATACTGGCCAAATATCTGCTAGAAACTTCTGGCAACTTAAATGGCCTGGAATACAAGCTAGATGATTTTGGTTACAAAGCAGTCTCTGCCCAAGAGACTGCTGGCAGCGGTGGGGCGGTTCATTTGGGTAACTTCAAAGGAACAGATAGAGTAGCAGGAATTGCTCTGATTAGAAAGTGCTATGAAACTCAAGAGCCTGTCCTAAACTATTCTAATCCAGCAGCAAAACATAGCACTGCACCATACCGGCTTAGGGGAAACATCAGGAAAGAGATACTTTACAACTTACAGTCAGGGTTTCCACCAGTGCGGGTATCTGTGGTCCATTTATAAGGCTTGGAGAACACTTGGGGTGATGATCTAAGCCATCTAGTGCCATCAAGAAGTACAGAGGCACCAGCTAATAATCAGACCTGGCTCTGGAAATCCTCTTACACTGCATTACAGGTTTAGGATTCTTTGTATGAGATGTTTCCTGTTACTGAGAACTCAGAAGGCTATAATTTGCTGTCATCTTACCTTTGAGTTACTCAGGGGGGTGGAGTAAACAGTAATACCTTACAAGAGATTGTAGATGGCAAGAGATGAAAAAAGTACAGCGCTGACAATGTGTCCTTTGCTTTTTGTGGAGCTTTCCTGTGTAAGTTAAGAAATTTCTTAATGGTTCCTTCAAGTACAGCTATGCTGTCACCAGTGGATTCTCATCTTTAGACTTGGATGCTGTTTCCAACAAAAGGTCCAAAAAGGGCAGGCTATTGTTATGTGGGAGGCCGGGATGCTGCCAAGGAATCTGGCTACATATGAGGAAGGAAAAGGAGACCTTGAGGAATACAGTTGCAATCTCCTCCATGCTGTCTTCAAGAATGGGAAAGTGACAAAGTTATTGGCTGGATGAAGTAAGAAAGAAAGCACAGCGGAATATAGAAGCAGACGTGGACTTCGTTCATTAGGCTTGGTCTTGTGACTGGGTGGTGTGAGCACCTGTGTGGATTTGCATGTGTGCGCGTGTGCACCTGTGTAAGAGGACGTATTTCCCAATGTCCATTGTACAGGTGTGTGGCTGTTTCTTTGTAGTTGAGACACAAGATCACCAAATTACTGTATTTGCTGGTTTATGGACACACTGGCCTTTTTTTCTTCTGTTTCCAGTGTTCGGGTGATTTCAAATTAGGAAACACTTATAAGCTTTATAAAAGATCAATGCTAAAGTAAGCTTCTTAGGGCCCTGTGCCAATACATAGTAACTCAATCTGGTATTGATATTTTCATAAATAGCAGAACCAAGAAATTTGGATACATAACTAAAGGTCACATAAAACAGAATTGGATAAAAGTTATAGGGTTGCTTTACGTTTGTATTTTCGTGCAAACAAGATTGTGTAATACACATTTAAAGTTTCAGTGATTTAACAAACCTTTCCAACTTTTCATGATTTTTATGAGCACAGATGTTCAAGAAAATTCTTAAAAATAAATGACAGTGCCTTCTGTCCACTAATGGGCAAATAAAACAAGGCTGGGTTTACGCATAGCCTCTTAGAGTTGTTTGTGTTATTGTGCTAACGGAAAGTTATGTCAGGACGTACTCTATAGGGTTATTAATCTCACTGCACTTTGTAGGATACGTCCTTGTCATTCTGCATCTAAGGAAGTAAAGATTCTTACTGAAATTTCTAGGCATTATGCTGTTAGATACTTTAGTCAATGTACTGAAGCAGTGAAATGCCAAACCTGAAAGACCTGTATTAGTTTTCTGTTAGAAACTGCCTGTGGCTATGATATGCATTTGGGGATTTTAAGACATAATGCTTTTAAAGAGAATTTCTGCTTCCACTGTAGAATATATAAATAAACATTAAATATTGACAAAAATGGAAATAATATATTTTAAAGTGATCACGCTTCTGAACTTAGTTTTCCTATTTTATAGCTGGTACGACTTACATGGATTAACTATAGTGAGCAGGAAGCACACCTATTTTAAATGTTTTGATCTAGTTTTTATTAAGTTTTTATAATATCAAGCTGAATAGTAAGTTGGAAATAAAACAATAAGGGAGAAACTTTTGTTCTACTGTTTAATTTGAGATAAGGAGCTACATCCACTGTGTCTCAAACTGAAAGTAATTCAATACGTATGGTTGCTTTTTGATTTTTATACATAGCAGGCAAGTGGAAAGTAAATTGACATTCTGTCATTTCGGCTTCAGTAAGCTAGTAAAATATTAATTTCAAGTGGGACTAAAATAAGTTACCTTTCTATTAGAGACTGAATGCTGGGCGGTTAACAGATACAACTGTAGAATATATTAGAAACTTTTCTGTAGGGAAAAATACTTCCCTCAATTATAAAGTGTCTTTAACATGACTGAATTCCCAAGCAGAACAACAGAGTCTCTGTTTTTTGTTATTGGTACTCATAGTTATGGAAAACTAGGGTGCTAATTCTCCCTTTCTTGAGGAAGATAGTATCCTTTAGGCAAAAATAAATGAACATCTGATAAAAAGTACTAGAAATGTTGAAGTATACTTGTCTCTGCTCTTATGTAGAGACACGGTTTTAAGGGAAGAAACGAGATCTCATCAAGCTGATTACATTGTTAAAAAGCCCCACGCGTCTCAACAATTATTTATCATGTATAGTTTGGTACCTCAATGGCGATAGCATGAACTATAGTAATTTATTTCAGTGGCATTAAGATCAAGATGATGGAGAAAAGTTTGAGATGATTGATCTATTACCTCAAAACAATGTCTCTGCCAGAATCTTCTTGATCGTTTTTTACTGACTCTTCAAAAAATGTTCAGTTTGGAAAAAGAAGTAGATAAGTCTGGACAATGTCTAAAAGTGTGATGTTATTCGTTACTGTTCTCAGAAAAAAAGACTTTGAGAGCAGAATAGTTTTTATTTTAGTGTTATCAGATTGATCAAGCCATTGGAGCTCAAGGTTTCCATGGAGAAAGGAATGTGTCCAGACTTGTTAATTAATGCAGTAGAATAGATTACAATGGGCAAGGCAGGTCTCTAACCTCAGCAAAGAACATTCAAGGGAGCACTACACTTCACTGTCACTCATGGCCCTGGGAAGTAAATAAATCAGCCAGCAAACTTCAGCAAGGTGGAAGCTCCAGTTAGCCTGTGATTTACATTATCCTCCTGGAATGGACGCTTTTACTTTGTCCACCCTTGTGTCCTTCAGTTCACGTGAAACTCCCTTCCAGTATTTATCATTGAAAAAAAAAAAAAGAATTGTCCTAAGTTTAAAACTAAAAAGCAATATCAACAACACCAAACCCAGCCAAGTGAACAATAGGAAACAATTAGACAATGACAGAGACTTTTTAATATGGCGACACCTGAGCGCTTGCTTGCTTTGAAACGCGGTTCTGTGTGTTACATGACGAGTGGATGGAAATTATTTTTTGTCATCTACAAAAGTTCAAGGAGATATCTGGCTGGGGAGTCCAATGTGTAAAAAAAAAAGAGAAGCCACTGTTTAATTCTGTTTGTTTGTTTTCGTAGCTAAATAAAGTGATTGTCCTAGATATGTTCAAATTTACCATCTGGCTCTCATTCGATAGTCTCTTGGTTTAGAAAAAAACACTACATGCAGGACTGCCTAATACGGCTATTCTGATTAAGATGAGATGAGAGGACAGATGGTAGAATTATGGGATGGAGAAAGGGATGGGGACAGTGAACTACTTACACTCTGCTAGCGGGGAAGCTGGCGAATCATTGGGTAGAAACTATGAGTTGAATGTCGTATCTAGAAAAGTTCCTCTGCCAAAGTCATCACTAAGGGGAAGTAAAATTTTTGAAAAACATCTATGTGCATTCACATATAAGCTTTTCCAGCGATGCATGGACCCTGTACTAGTACTGTTGCTACAGTCAAGATTTATGGAGAATTTCCGCATCAGGGATCAGAGCAGTGTCTCCTCTTCTGTCTCCTTCAGTTCCCAATGCTTAGAATTGGGCATTTCTACTATTTCAGATTTTCAAAACAATACTAAGACCTTGAAAGTCATATATTTTCCTCAAGGTCAAATAACTGATAAGTAGAATGAGCCTCAAAACGGGCTGGGCTCTGAAGTTCTGACTATGCTACGCTGCTTTCTGTGACCTTTAACAATTGTGAAAGTAACTAGGTCATATTTATCCACTTCACTCTTCAATGTAACTTTTTTTTTTGTCATTGTCAATCCTTCATTTCCACTTCTTCCTTGCTGTATGCCTTTTCTCCGGAGTGGAGGGAGCTTCCAAGTAATAACACATCCAATGAGATATCGAGTTCTAGATGCCCTCTCTCCAGTCCTTTGCATTTTCCTCCCCTAGAATACTTTTTTGCTTGCTGTACAAAATAGCATTGACCATTCCTATCCCACCATGGTTCTGCTAACATTAACTTTGCATCACGATTAACTTTGCATCACCCTCAGCCTCTCAAGACATTAATATCTGACTGACTTCACTCATCCATTGACAGTCCACGTTTTGAATTCTTTTTCAGTTCTCAAATATATTAGATTATAGCTTGCCAAGCTGGATTTCAGTCACTCTGTGGTTTTCTCTTCAATTTATTCTTCTGTCATTGCAGAAACCCCCAATTTAGAATCAGATTTCATTACTGCAGTGTTTTTGAAGTCTTCCAGGTTGTTAATAAAGATGTTAAACTCGACCAGACCTTCAAAGTGACCCCTTGGTTCCCATTTGTGTGTCTTCAGAGAGACCATCCAGGAATAGCTTCAAGTGAATACAAACTGTGAAATCAGATTGCAAGAAGCTACTAAACTTGTTATCAAGGGTCAAAATAATTCCCCGTGTGGCAATCTAATGGTCGGCAATATCAGGAATAAAACATGAACAAAGAAGTAGAAGGCACAGGCAAGAGGACACAGAGATGAAATGAAAGGCAATGTCTGTAGTGCTAGAATATTGTTACAGATTTAAAAAAATGATATTTCCCTACTTTAAGAAATAGTTCATATCATGTTACTTTCACAGCACAGGCTTATTTTTCACCTCTTTGAAATCTTGGTACGGAGGTGACCATTACTTGCACTCAATGCGTGGTAATGGTGAGCTTCATGACGACACAGCAAGGCACTGTTCTTTAGCGTCAGGTCAAAGTTCATCAATCTGCTCTAGATCTTGTCAGGGGTCTGGAATTTAGTAATGTAACTGAGTGACTTGTACATTATGAGTGCGCAATAAATGTTTGTTTAGTAAAACCCATTATAGTCTAATCAGAAATGAGCTTGCCAGTGATGTTTTGATAAGACACAATGGTGTTCTGATCCCTCCCTCATCTCTCTTTCGTCTGTTATCTCTGGGTGCATTCACTTCAGTGAATAACACCGGAAGTGATGACTGCTGTCTTAGCCTGCTTGGGCTGTTGTAGAATAATCATGGACTGAATGGCCCTCATAGACTGGAGGATGTAAGCCCATGTTAAGGTGGAACATCTGTCCTCAGATTGCAGATGGTCACTGTCTCACCGCTTTCTCCCAATGTCTCTTCCTTGTAGCTATATGGCGAGCCAGTGTCTCTTCTCTTTTTTCATAAGGAAGGCAGTTCTGTTGGATCAAGGCCCCACCTTTGTGGCCTCATGCAACCTTAATTACCTCTCTAAACTCCTATCTCCAAATGCAGTCATGTTGGGGGTTAGGGCTTCACTAGATGGGATTTTCAGAAACATACTTTGCTGATGCAACCTGTCTTTTCCACAATGGAGACATAATTCTCACCCGAGTGTGTTCCGTTTGCTTTATGCTTACCTCTTGCTGCTGCTCAAGTACTATCCTCAGTCCATCAAGGGTGAGGCAGGGTAACAGTCTCCAAGCACTTAACACTGTCTCCTGCCGAGTTGCAGTGCAGTGCTTTGGGAGCTGTGGGGCAGTTCTTAGCCTCAGGAGCCTGAGGCAGCTCTGCCTGAGATCACACTTAATGCCTCTTACTCCTTCAGAAAGAGCAACCCATGACTGTTGCATTGGCTTCAGCAGGGTTGACTGAAAAGTTTTGTCCTGGAAATACGACCTTCTTTGGAAGTTGTGGGTTTTTACAAATTTAAAATTTTTCCAGGTACAATCCTAAAATGAGGTGTACTGGGTTCAGGTAAAACCTAAATCTCATAACTGATGTCATTATAAATAAGGAGACAAAGACACAGGGATGAAGAGACCCAGACACACAGAGCAAAAATAATGATGTGAAGATAGAGGAAGAAAGTACAGTGATGCAGTCACCAGCCAAGGAATGCCAAGGACTGCTGACAGCCAGCCACCAGCAGCTGAGACGGAGAAGCTTCCAGATGGAACCAACCCTGCTGACACTTTGCTTTTAGACTTCTGGCCTCATGAGTTGTATCAAGCTACCTAGTTTATGGTACTTTTGTTACACCGCTGGGAGGAAAGTAACACAGCTGCTATGTCCTCTGGAGCAGCAATCCTCCCTAAAACACATCACCTTCCTGAGTTCAAGGAACCCAGCCACCCTGGGTCCCCTGGGCTGTGCCCGCATGCTGCCCTGTATGACCACGGATCAGAAGGCATGTCCATCCGTGTCTGGCCAACCCTGCTGCTGGTCCCTGTTTCACATGTCCCTCTGGAAAACTTATCTCTTCAATGCCTGATCTAAACTAGCCATTTTTTCAGGTCATGAATTCTCTTCTTTGCCCTGAGTAACACCTGACTTTTAAAACAGTTTTAAATTCACTTTCTTCCCTAACCAAAATGTAAGTTCCAAGAGAGCAGACACCATGGCTGCCTTGTTCATGGAGTCTGCTCAGACCCATGCGTACTTATTGGATGAGTCGGTGTTTTCCTTAACACGACATATCTATCATCAAACCCTCCCCTCTTCTTCTCTCACCTTGTCGTCTTCATCTTCTGCCTGCACTGCTTCTTTACAAGCACCTTCAGTGAAAAATCCTTATTTATTCATATCCTAAAAACACCAGGCCCTGAAAGTACAAGTACTATATATTGCTTTTCTTTATTGCCACTTCCAAACAATTTCTTCTCACCCTGCCTTCTAAACCCCCAGTTCATTCGTGTCCCTGTCACTGACCTGTACCGCGTGCAATTCTTCCTTCTAGCTGCTTATTCAGTTACATCTCACCTTCCGTTGATGAATATGGTACTGAATTGTCACTGTTTCAAACCCTCGTCATTCTCGATGACTTCAACATCCGTGTGTAACATCTTTCCTTTATCTTGATTTCTCAGGTTTTCAGCCTTTGCCTCTGAATTTTCCACCAGCTACTCCCGCAATGCAGTCTCATGGCTACGCCCTTGACATAATCACCACCAACAAAGGCTTCACTGAGTAATTTGACATCAAACATAAATTTCTGATTCCTACCGCCAGCCTTTTTGCCCACCCACTTTCGATCTTCTACTTAAGCAATTCCCTCGTCCATTCTTTCATCTGTAATACCAACACATTTTCGTGATCAGTACCCAGGCTTACGCCGTCACCTTCCCATTTATCTAACTTTGACTGCACAGCCTCATGATAATGACTCCACTGGAAACTCTTGACCTCCCGTGTTACTCTTATCCACAAATCCCCACTGTAGGTCCAGTCTACTTACTTTATCCATGATAAACTGAAGCAGCTAAATATTTCTAGAGAAAAAAAAGCTAAAACAAACACGAAACAGAGATGCTGATTAGTCATACTTCAGTAATTTTAGTTGACTGCTCAACACATCTCAAATGAATAACTTTATGCTATAATCTCACTGCATGTCCCTGGCATGTTTGATTTCCCATTGTCTGAAATGACTATTTTACTCCATTTCCTGTCTTCAGATGTTCTTCCCTGCCCCTTAGCAAATGGCCTTTCCCCGTATTTATTAACAGAAGCAGTCAGATGGAAATTGTTTTACCACCGTCACATTTGCTCATTTACCTCCATCTATACTTGTATTTTCTGATCCCTGTTGTTATTGTGGATTATGGATTCATATTGCCATCTAATGCCACTCTCTATTCTTGTGTGTTGGGTCCCCATACTTTTTGGGTTCTCAGGCAGTTTTTACCTGCCAGTGTCTCCGCCAATCTCTTGCATCTTCCTCTCTCCTTACTGGATAATTTCCATCAGTGTACATGTTCCAATATTGCTTATATATTTTTTAATTTCTCCTATATTTTAAAACAATCCTTTGATCTCACATCCACCTCCAGTTATCTGGTCACACCCCTCTCATCTTAAATAATCATTATTGGTACTGTCTCCACAGTTCATCTTTAGTGTTTAACTCCCTCTAATTGCATCAACATCTATATTAGCCCAACACTCACGTTACCAAGGTGACTGATGAGTGCCATATTGCCTAGTGGACAGTTACTTTCATCTTTATTTTCTTTCATCTTTTAGCTGATTTTTCTATACCTCCTTCTTTTTGAAACACTTCCTTGAGTTTAGTTTCATAAACATTTTCTTCTCAGACAGTGAGTTATCAGAGAGCATGCCCTGTCTCTCATATCCCCTTTTCTGCACGTGATGCAACAGACCTCCATGAACTCCATGGATTTAAATATTATGAACAAACCAGAGACTCCACATAATTTTTTCTGGCTTGCCTCTTTCAATGCCTGGCTGGCATGTCTCCCTAAGACCCTGTGTGATGGTATAATGAATACTTCAAATTTGGCTAGAGAGAACTCGTATCTTATGATGTCATCTGAACAAATTTGTTCTTCCTTCAAATCTTTATCCAGCCAGTGCACCATTACCCACTTAGTTCCTCAAGTGAAAAGACTTGGTGATTGATTCCTTCCCCTGGTGCCTTCCTATGTACTTCATAAGCAGCACTTGCTGAGGGTTTTCCACGCTGCATCCTGAACTTGATAACTTCTTGCTGTCTCTGCTCCTGTTGACCTCATCTGAGTCATCGTCAGGTTTCATTTTGGTCACTGTGACAGTTTCTGAACTTGTCTCTGTTTTCACTTTTGACACATAATGACATATCTTGTCACTGCCTCATGTGCACAGCGGTCTACACGACCTTTAAAAATTTTAAATGTGATGTCATCAGTCTTTTCCTTAAGCCTAGGGGGAAAAAGCTTTCTATAGAAAAGAGAATAAAATTCAATCTCTTTCCTGCTTACACTGCCTACAGCCTGACCTCTGCCTCCAGTTCCAAGTTTGCCTCTTGTCCTCCTTCCTCACCTAGCACATTCTGGACACACAGACCTCCCTGCGTGCTTAGGACATCTGTTTCTTATGCTTAGATGTTCTTGTTCTCAGATCTTTCCTTGGCTTCTTCTTATTACCATGCATACTTGCTTCTGTGGAATGCAACTTTTGCACAATTTAAAAGCCTTGGTCTGACACGTTAGACCTCTATACAGCACTTTGTTAGGAGTTGACATATTTCTTATTTGTTTATCTTTTTACCCCCTGCACCTATAATGTAATGTTCATAGGAACAAATACGATTTTTGTCTTGTTCATTCCAGAAAACAAATGCTATGAATGTGGTTGACCCAGAATAGCTAGCTACTCAGTAATTGTCCTTGGATGAGTAGATAAAAAGCTGAAGAAATCACTGCTTATGTTGTACTCATGGAAGTTCTCAAAGATCACCAAGTCACACAGAATCTTACTCACTTTTGTAAAATGAAGATCTCCCAAAGTTCTCTGCTCTGCCAGTGGCCATTACCTTATTCGTTTGGAATATATTTATTTTCTGTATCAATCTGAATATGTCATTTATTCAGTGCTGGTATCCATGAGTTACCAACGTTGTGAAGTTACACTTTTTGCCTGCTTCACAAACTGCAAGATAATTAAAAATAGGTAGAGACATACAATTGATAGTATGTGATGGATTCCAGGGAGTTGGGCAAAAACTTTCCTGCTCAGCGATGCCTGAAATTGCTTTATCTGAGCAAACTTTTTCATTCCAAATCAGAGATAAAGTTTAAAGATAAAAGGTCTGGGTAGAGTGTCAGTGGGCAAACATTGGGCACCTGCAGAGAGTGGGGGGCAGATGGGAGCCTCCTGGCAGGACAAGTAAGACAGCGTCTACCTATGGCCCCCTTTGCATTTTTCATTCTGATACAGAAACAAACATTTGGGTCGTGAGGACTGCATAACTCTGAGCTGTTAGTAAATAAAGAGGCAATACTACATCATGCATCAACCGCCGTCAAGCCCCTTCTTTCCCTTGTCACAAATTTTATTCCTCTTTTGCCTATATATATTCTTTTCTCCATTTTCCCCAGGTTTTGATGGTCCCTTTTTCCCTATAAATTTTCTTAGGCTGCTTCTTATATGTGGAAAACATATTTCTTTTTGGCTTTTCTCAGCAAAATCCCTCTCTTGGAAATTTGTTTCCAGAATTATGTTTCACCAAATTGTTTGAATGTAGTCCCTTAATAAAACTCTGTCCCAAGGAGAAAGCATGCGAGATGGCTCAAGAAAGTAAGTGAAATGAAACTGAAAGTCAGCAATCTCTTATTTGCGAAGCACGCCTACCTTCTGGCTCTGGTGTTTAATTTGCTTATTTAGTCTGTTTCCTCCTTTGTCCTTCAACCACTGCCCCAGAGGACAAGGCTGTCCTTTTCTTTATGTTCAAAATCACCCTAAACCTAATCACAGCACCTGGGTTGCTGTAGTTTGCTAATTTAGCTGAATTGCTTAACTTACACATATTTTTCATAGTGATAACTATGCACTCTGTCTT
This sequence comes from Dolichotis patagonum, assembly GCA_004027295.1. Lineage (NCBI taxonomy): Eukaryota > Metazoa > Chordata > Mammalia > Rodentia > Caviidae > Dolichotis > Dolichotis patagonum. Next base: position 22,809 of record PVJX010005610.1, on the reverse strand, counting down.
GATTCAACATCTATTTTCAATGAGGAACATAGAGTTGATGTTACTTCCATTGCTCAGAGCACAGCAAACAAAGCCTCCGATAGGGATCTAAATGTAGCAGTTTCACATCCTTACTCTGCGCTGGAAATTGAAATGCAAGCCATATTTTATCTGAAGATGTCTCTTACATGGAAGTAAAGGGAAAAGGCAAGGTGAGAGCAGTATCGGGATTCTAACGTGAAAGTAGGTGTTAATAGAATCGAAGATAAGGCACACAGATCTGCTTTGTAAAATATATTTATGTAGTCATATAAAGTAATAATGTATTTCACTGACAGTTGATTTTTTTTTTTAATCTTTGGGACAATGATTGTTATAAACTTTCAGAGAAAAATGCTTCAAATTTGCCATGTAGTAAAAGAGAGGGAACAGCATGAAAAGTGCCTTAGATTTTTCTCTGTGTAATTCTTGTTGAAGGTTGTTCTAATTTACTGAAGCAACCATATAGAGAATTTATTCACTCATATTCATAATATGCTCTGAGTATTATTTTATTTATTTCCTCAAGGTATACATATGCCAGCCAAGTTCACATAGGTCCAGTCTATGTTGTTTTGAGAACTTTCTTAGCCCATTAAACAGAGTGTCATTAATAAGCAATAGTACTCACTAAATTAGTGGAAAATTTCCAATTTATAATAGCCAAAATATTGACTACTTGCCTATTTAAAATCTTTACTTTCTTTCTTATATCTCAGTTAAACCTCTGTAACATCCCTAAGAAAAAGGAAATCAGAAGCGTTACACATACTTAGCAATGGGCAACAGGGTGATGGCCACGGCGTGCCCTTAAAAGAAGTCATGAACAGCAAGCTGGAAGGCATGCCTGGTTTACAACTTCAGATCAGCACCCCACTGTATCATTATAAGTGAGTGAAGCACCTTACAAAAGGAGGAATCCCGTGGACAATGTGGTATAATGATATTTTGTAGAAGAGCCAACCCAATGGGGTCTCCTGATGTGTGAGGACTACAGCAGCCCTGAGGACCTCTGCGACGGAATTTGAGGGTCTCTCCTTCAGAGGGTGTTATAGTCAGGGATTGCAAGGGAAAAGACATAATTCAGGTCACATGATTTATGGGATTACTTTATGAGTCACACAAAGAGTCAAATACAAAACAGTGCAGTAAATCTGTCTACACACTAGAGACCCAAAGAATCCAGGGGAGGGCCTGGATCCCATGGCAACGTCCTGCGTGAGTCCAGCTGAAGTCTAGAGCCCATGGCAATGCCCCCAACAAGTCCAACTGCAGGCCAAGAGCCCATGACAATGTCTCATGAGCAATGCCCACCCCCCACAATCCAACTGCAGGCCAAGAGCCTATGACCAATGACAAAGCTTGATTCAAGGCTCTGCACTGGGAAGGCCCAAAGGTCAGTGGTGGAAGCTAGAAAGTCTGCATCAGTAAGGACCAGAGCTCTCTCAAAGTAAACTGCAGTCATCCTTAGTGACAGGGAGGTCCCAAGCTCCACCCATCATGAGAACAGCTGAGTTCAAATTAGGAAAGCCAGCACAGCACGACAAGCTTCACCAGGAGAACCAACAGCACCGCCTCTTCCCCTCCAGTCTCCTTTTATGCTGTCAGCAACAATCCTCAGCTGGGCCTCTACACCCAGCACCATGCTGATTCAGCTCAGCTGGGTGTTAAAACTGAAAACCAGTTGTGACCCCACCACAGAGGGTTACCATTTACTTGCTGTGGATACTGCTGTGTAACTCTGACTTCCAGTATCTTGCCTCAAAGGTGACACTCCAGAAAGATCTACTCTGACTGGCTTAGTTGGACCCATTATCTACAGCCAAGGGTGTCCATGGCATACATATTTTTGCTGGAGCCTTACACGACTGATGCACTTTATGGAGAGACAGGAATCACAGGGCATTGCTAGCTCTCTGTATATTGGGTATTTGGTAGTTAATATGTTTAACTGCTTGGTTGTCCAGCCCCATGCATCATTTTCCAGTCAATGCAATGTCCCCCCTTGGGACGCCAAACATTAACACTCTGGGTTCTAGGTCTAAACTGTCAATCTAAACAGCATTGGTACTTCTACATACAGCTATTGGAGAAGACGAGACAAGAAAAATAGAATGTCTATTTTACAAAAAGAAAATTTACGAAAGAGACTTTTTGGTGCATCATATAGAACTGATTATACACATGTCTTTTGTCCCCTCTTCCTAAGCTCTACTATGATACAGTTATAAGGATTTTGACAGGTAAAGCCCATAGGATGAAAAGAATAAGAGCAGAGAGAAAAATAATACAATTCTGGAAGCTAGAAAGGTAAGAAGCAAGAGGTAAGCAAATTAGCAATGCAGAAGAAATTGAAATAAAAGCTGAGAAAAGAGCACCAAGTCAAGGTCTATCACTGAAGTCCAGAAATGGAAGGTTTTGACGACACCGTGTACCACTGAAAATGGGATTTGTGTGGTGCTGGATGCAGAAGCTTTCTGCTAGACCCAGAAATATTGTCTTCAAGTGTTTAAGTGAAGCAGTAACCCCAGACTCCCTCCCTCCATTTCAATCTGAATTCCGGCTTCTCTTCCCTTCCAGAAGATGGAGGTTTTCTATGGAAAATCTGAAGCAGAAGAAATCTTGTCTTGGAAGAAATTCCTGCCTGGAGAAGAGGGTCCTGAAATCAAGGGCTTGAAATGAAACTTTCCATAATGTGTATGGACAAGGAGATCTTCTAACCCCTTTCCAGTATCTGGACCTGGAACTCCAGCAGGTAGTTATGTCCCTGAGAATGAGACAAGTAATTGCCTGGCAGATGAGCGCTACTTGGGTGGCACCAGGTCCTTGGAAGACGAGGGGCCAGGGCTGGCTCTGTGCTGCATGAGGAGTCACAGGGAGACCTCTAGCTTGGGGCTTCATGCTCTCAGTTTCCATCTGGAAATACTAATATGTATTTGGGTTTTGTAAGTGAAGCCAGAGGAACAGTGAAACATGCACCATGGGCTTGAAACCTCAACTCGTAGGGGTTCATCTGCTTCCGCCCTCCTGTACTCCCAGAACAGAATCTCCTGAACTTCTATGCCTGTTTAATCTCCTGTCCTGTGTACGTTCCGAGTTCCATGGCCCCTGTTCCCCGTGCCCCAATTAGGGACTTGGGCTCCTTTATAAGGAAGGCCAGCAGTTCACAGTGCCTTTGTGGGCTTGGGGGGCTACTCACTGGAACCTCTCACCTCACTACTAGCTAGGGAAATAACTGGGAATCTGCAGTCCCTTGGGGAGGGGTGACTCATGTGCATCATAGGTCCTACCTGATTTCCTTATTTATTATTTTTGGCTGATTTTCTTATTTGCCTTTGAGAATAGGGAGCATTTTTTGAAGTCTGAGATAAACGTGGGTTTCCTCTGGCAAATTTAGCTGTTCTCTGAGGTGCCTAGTGGTGCTGCCTATTAAAACAGTGTTTCTCAAAAAATGTGATTTTAGCATTTTGCGTGGAACATTTCTTCACTATGGAGATTTGGAGTCCCTATTTCTACCTGTAAATACCCACAGAAAATTTAGTGTCTACAAGAACCTCAAATATTTCCCAAACATTTCCAAACACTTCTTTGTTATGTGGTATCCTCACTGGCTGAAAACCTTTACTCACACTTAAATTTTTAGCTTTTGGCTTTTCGGATTTCATGAGTTCAAGGCAGAATTTTACACCCTCACACACAGTGAGTGGTAGTTCCAGATGTCCTGGGGCTTCTTATTTAATCTGCTCTGGCTGGGGCTGAGACAGTCAACCTGCCCTGCAGTGCCCTGATTCTAGCTCTAGGGGTTGTTTGTCTCTTGCTTTTCCTTGTATTGGGCTGGAACTCTCTGGGCTCCTCTCTTCATCTGCACCAATGCCTATTATATCCTACCCAGGCAGACCAGGATATTACCTCCTCTTTCTCTCATCCCTGAAACAAGGTATCCTGTACACCTGATTTGACAAAAGATTTCACAGAAAGAAGTGGACTCTAGTGCTTTTTACACCTCAATTTCTGACCTGTAAGTTGATTTCTAATTTTTTTATGTTTTTATTCCAGATTTTTGGTCATTTTCAGAAGTTGAAGTAGAATAGCATTCTATCTTACTGAATGCAGATCATTTAAAGATATCAGTAATCACAAATTTCTTAACATGATTAAGAAGAGCATTACAAAATATGTATTTAATATTATATATGAAATACATAATATATATTTATATGTATATATATATGCAAAGAGAAAAGGGAAAAGAGAAAACATGAGGTTTAGAAACAATTTAACAACATGGTATGATGCAAAGATGAGAGTGTTAGAGCCAGTTAAATTCTTGCTTGATTTACTGCTGTACTATCTACCATCTCTGTGACCCTGGGTAAGTTATTATCTTTACATATCAGTTTCTTGTTTTGTAAAATGGAACAAACATATAACATCATCATCTCAAGTTGCTTGAGGACTAAAGAAATAATATGTTTGTTGCTTTCACTTCCTTTCTGTTTCAGTAGAGTTCCCTCAAATACTCTTACCCGGTTTTCTTCTTTAAAATTCTTATTCCTTTTGTTTTTCTAGTGGATCTGTTAATGAGAGCTGAGCACCTCTAGATGCCTAATAAATTTGTAAGTAGAAGCTCAGAGAGTTAACAGATTTCTTCACATGTCTATAATATTAGACACCATCAGCCATCTAAGAAAAATGGACAGTCTTAAAAATAGAGTGACAGGTGATGCCATCAGCAGTCTCTTCTCTACTCATTAAAATACGAAGGAAGTAGACAAATCCACCTTGCTTTTGTGTTCTACAGTGAAGGGTGTTCAGAATTGCACAAAAATGTCAGATTGACGATGATAGGAAATGAAGAACTGTTAGACTGAGGTAAGGAGGCAAATACGCTCTTGGCTTTAGTTGAGTTTGTGATTGGCTTCTAAGAGCAACGAAGAAAAATCTTAGTGCAGCCACACAGCATGCACATTTATGAATCAGCTGACTGGGTGGGGATGACAATCATGGACATGGTCTGTCTGCCATTCCACCAAAGACTTTGCACTTCTAAGTGTGAGCGCAATGTGACACACATCTATGGTTGAGTTCAGAGATCTTCTAGGCCACTGCATGAACATCTCAGGATGGAAATTATTCTTGTCTTACAGGAATGTGTTATTCATATAAAATAGTCATTTAATGCATGAGAATAACTTCCTTTAATGCCAAATTGACAAGACAGCAATTCGTGCTAAAGAGAAATCTGGCTGGTGTGGATTTTAAAGCAGGAATGTCAAGGGTAGTTACTATACACATGATTTGTGTCCAAAAAGTTGACTTTGAAGCCAAATCCATGTGCAATACAACTCTGCTAAGACTAAAATTTATATTTTTCATACAGGGATCAATATATCACTTTGATTAGTAAAGGCTTTTATGAACACTAGAAACTAAAAAATACTAAACATACATTGGACAAAATTACCCAATAGCTGAAGCAATATGCCTGCCATATCTGATGAAAACCTTTTTACCTGATAAATCTCAATCTTGGTACAAGAGTGATTATCCAATATTGAAAAGATTAAGTTACAGCTACAGTAAAATAAATGGCGATGTATCCAAGTTTAGGAGATCATAGGTAAATCCTAAAAGATATGTGAAATCTCACCAAATACTTTGAGAAACGGAATTTTTCTAGGATAAACAAATAGAGTCCAGTAGGCAGAACAGGGAGTTTTTACCTTTTATCACCCAGTGGACAAATAATACATAGGCTTAGTGAACACGCAGTGGCAGAAGAGGACTCAAATTGTTCTGTGGGCTATTTTATTTGAGCTGCAGTACACTGAGCTCTTGCTACAGAAAACTCTCCTCCTAGGAGGCTTTGATTGAAGGCAGAAGGTAACTCACCACAAAATCCTAACAAAAGCAATGCCATCTATTAGATACTGAAAGCTTTCCCTACAATTTTTTTATTTAAAAGGTTGTGATAAGTATAATTGTAAAATTGCAACTAACCATCTGTTTCAACACCATTGCATCACATTATTGGTCAGCACTGTAAAAGTGAGTAGTTTGTTGTCTTTGATAAACACTATTGGGTTTATCGGGACAAGATGCCTTAATGCTAATTTATTTCAGCACCTAGATTGTGTGTTGAGAGTGGGGATTCTGATTCTTACAGGGTTTGCAAAAGCAAAGGGTGTAAAGCAGGCAGGGTTAGAAGGTGCGATGTTAGTGATCTAAGATGTTTACTGAGTACCTCTACATGCCTGGCACTATGCTTAGGCAGAAGAGACGCAGTCCCTGCTCTCAGGGAATTTATGTCAGGGATGCAGGGGGCTGTGGGTAAGTGATATGACAGAGAAAAACCAGGATATGCTGGTTTACAAAGGAGAAAGGTCCTATTCTTCTTTGGGAGTATCGGGGAAGGCTACTCTGAGAGTCGACAATTAGGCTGAGTATTTTTTTTTTTTTTTTAAAGATTGAATGCAATCAGCCAGCTGGGAAAGGAGTAAGAAGAAAGAAATGCAGAAAGAAGAAGAAAACCATAAGAGAGCAAAATAATCATGTTGGCACATTGTATGTATGGGAGAGTATGAAGTGTTCTAAGACCCGCAGGTGATCAGGGTTGTCAACGTGCCGTGATGATGTGGAAAGAGATGAGAAGGGAAAAGCTGCTTCAGAGGTCTAGGGGGAGGGATGTGGGCTGGACTGAGGCCGAGTTGTCTAACATGAACCATTGATATGCTCAGGAAGCAGCTTCATCCATGGGTTGAGGTCTCAGCAGTTGGGGACCAAGAAGCCCTGAATCAGGAGTGATGTGGGGCGACTGGTGACCCCAGATCTTTGGGAGCACTTTGTGATTTGAGAAGCAGGAGCCAGTGGGGAGAGACTATTAGCATTTATGTGCAGAGACAGAGAGAAGAGCCCAAAAGAGAAGGCATTTGAGAGTGAAGTGGGCTGGTATCTTGGAACCACAGGGATTGTAAATAAGAGGAAGTGGGCAGCCGTGTCCCTTACAACAGGGGTCACTGATGTGGGGACTGGGAAACTGTCCACTACTTAGCAGCAATAAAGAGAATAGTCACCTTCGCCAATGACATTTTCATGAATGTGCTTGAGACGGAATGAGGATGCGGGCCATACATAGGGCTGAGCAGCTAGGAAACCCCCTAAAGTTAGAGGGTGACTGACAGTTTAAAAAGTGGAGACAGTGACAGGAGACAGCACTTTCAAGAGGGTTGAGCCTGAAGGAGAATTGATAGACTAAAAGTTGGAATCGACAAAGTTCCTTGTTTAGTCATAGGAGAGCCTTCGGTTCTTTGTATTGTGTTGACAGTATAGGGTACTGGGGTGAGAGAGAGAGAGAGAGAGAGAGAGAGAGAGAGAAGAAAGAAGAGGGGAGGGAAGGGGAGGGAATTGGGACTTGGTTTCTAGTTACACCTGGGGAGGAGAGGGAAGGGAAAGAGCTGGATGAGTATCTACCGCAGTGGCTTTCGACTGAAGGAGCATCTTGTTTAATACAAATGGAGCTAAGGAAATATGGCTGTGTTGCTTTCAGCATGGTGTAGATGTGTTTATGAGTTAAGGAGCTGGATCCCAACAAAAGTCAGTGCTCATGGGCTCCAGTTTCTCTATGAAATAGGAGGAAAGGCCGGATCCTGAGTAAGGATGTGATGTGTAATGTTAGAAGTAGGGCACACGTTGGGACAGAACCTGAAAGCCCAATAAGGGATAAAGATAGTTCTGGCTAGTGGATAGGACACATTTTTGTAGAAGTGGCATTGGGTTTGGTACTTATATGGGCAGGATTTAGGAAAATGAGGAGGGTAGATTAAGTTCCAGCAAGAATATTTGCATAAGCAAAAAGCCACAGAAATGCCGGAAGGTCATGTGAAGGTTATGAACTCAACAAAGTGAGTTATTAGTTCACAGGGCACCGCAAAGGGAGAAAACTTCACAGGTACCGTGCTTCGCAAATGTCCTATTTAGCTGTGTATCTCTCAGATGCAACACGACTCTTGCCACAAGATGGGTCCTCCATAATATTTGTGCAATGAGCGAGGTGATAAAGCAATTTGCTCTGTAACAAATTGTAAAAATTAAAATCAACATCCAAAGGTAAGCAAGGAACACTAATTCCCTTCTTAAAAATAGTAAGACATCACTAAGCCCTTTCACCTATAGGATCTGTACACATTGTCTCAAAATTAGTAGGTTAAAATTGCAGACTTTGAAAAAATTGAATCCCACAGATTCTGCAGGCAAGGTTTCAGGCTGGACTCAGTGGCTCATCTGCAGATGTGCTGGTCTAGAGGATCCCTAATGGTCCCACTCACAGGACTACCACCTCGGCGAGGGGAATCGCAGCTTTGAAACTGTTGCTGATTCTCCAGTACCTTGTTCTCCAGCACTTGGTTTCTTAGATTGTTTTTCGGGGAAGCAGGTGGGTGATTTTGCCCACCCAAGGAACGACTGGAAATATCTGGAGACAGTTTTGTTTGTTACGCTTAAGAAGAGGCTGTTATTGTCACCTGATGGGTGGAGGCCAGGGATGCTACTGAGTACCCTTTAGCACACAGACAACCCCATCCCACTTCATCCCATCTCGTAACAAAAACACAAATCGGCTCCAAAGGTCAGTTACGCTGAGGCTCTGAAACTCTGCGGTCCATCGAGAAAGCCCGGAACACAGACAGCAGCTGCAAGCCTTTCCAAAGTCAACCAAGTTCATAGAGCTGGTGTAGACTTCGCCTCTTGATGGAGGGCTGGCAAGGTCACACTGTCCTATGAATGTGAATGACACGGCAGTTTTGTTTGTTTGTTTTGCTTTTTGTAAAATACAGTTTATGACAAGAAGAATGGAAGCATAAAATAAACATCATGGGGATGAAGGAGAAACATTTAATGCCAGACAAGTTGTAGTTGTGAATCCATGTAAAATGGAGATGGGTTTGGTCCAGGTGCATCATGGGAGAAACTTCCTCCTGATGGGAAAACTGAGCATTAAAACTGCCTCTCTCCCATCTCTGGTCCAATGATGAGCAAACAATGAATGGCAGGTGAACCCACGGGCAGTCAGGCTCCTCCCCTTTGGGGGCCTTTGGGTCACCAAGCCTTATTGTCCTCATGATGCTGATAGCACTGAGCTGAGGCCACCACTCGTTTCCCTGGAGAGGCTTCCTGAGCATCTGCAGGGAAAAGAGGAGACTTGTCATGTGGTCCTTCACTGTGCTCCTCAGGCAGCCAGGTCCTAGGCTGAGGCCTTGCCCACCTGGCTGAGAACAGTGTGAGTCAGTGCTGGGTGCAGGGTCACCTCCCCTTCTGCTTGGCCTTTGCCCTTTTGCCAAATCATTGGGACTGGGCTCAATCTTTCATTGACACAGGCCTCTCCCATAAGTGTCTCTGGTGCTTCTTTTTTGGAAATTACCATCTAGGTAGTTGAGATTTGCAGTTCTAGCATGCTTATCTATCAACAAACTTCTCCTGAAGCTTTAAAAACATTTCAGGAAGTTATCAGTATCATAAAGTCATGGACTCTCATACCCTGTGACAGAAAAAGCTGAGCCCTTCCCTTGAAGCACTGCAAGATTGGGAAACACGGGCTGTATCACATTGGCAGAGCACTTATCTGCATAGTGACACCCACCACATGCCGGCATATTAAACAGTCTGGAAAGTACTGAATAATGCCATCCTATTAGGGCACATAATACCAAAGCACTGTATATGGTATTGCCATGCTATGTACTGTATGATAATAGGACTATAACATGGGGATGATAATGACTTTTCTGTCTAATGTAGCAATTTCAGCTGGCAAGAACACATTTTCCTTTTCTGAAAAATACAAACTTTGAGACATGTGGAATCCAAATGTGAGCAGTCCCTGGTGATCACCAATATTCCACATCTGGGTACAAATTCTTCAGTCTGGGTTCACAGGAATATGATACATGTGACTTTTTTTTTTTTTCAAAATTGGCTACAACAGTTACTCTCCTTGTGTCCCTTTCCTTATTTAATTATCTTTCAAAGTCACTTTGGCCTTGGCCTAGCAGCTATCTTTGGGGAACAGGACAATAACAAATATGCCACAAGCATAGATTTAAAATTCCTCAGCATTAGGGCTCATCTTCACTTGTTGGATATCAGATCCTGAAAACTCCACTAGAGCAAACCAGAGAGACTGCTGCAGAGGCCACAGGGAGGACAAGAGAGGCGAGCTGAGAGAACGGGGCTGTCCAGATCTGGCCAGCCCCAGACGGCCTTTCAGCCAACGACACATTATATGTGAAGGTGGCTAAAATCTCTAGAGCTAGCTTCCCAGCTGAGTCCCGCCAGAATGGCCAGTGCCCAGAATCATACACAAATGAACAGTTTTTCAGCTAATAAATTTGGATAGTATGGTAACGGAAGACTTATACCTACCACTGCATAAACGTACTGCCCTCTTTTCTACGATTTCAAACCGACAAGGGCAGGAACTTTGTCTGGATGGCACTGTGGTCTCCAAGCCTAGGACAGAGTCTGGCCCGGAGGACCCTCAGGAAATACGTGTGCATGAATGAACCGTCTCTCCTGGAGCCAGCTATCTACTCTCCATTCTTGGGAGTTTGGCAGGGAAGAGGAGGTGTACATCAGCCCTCTACTGATTTTGGTTCCACAGCCACGGATTCAAACAACTAAAGATAGGGAGGGAAAAGGTCACTGAATATGTACAAGCATTTTCTTGCTGTTCCCCCCAAAATGCAGCATAGCAACTGTTTATAAAGCAGTTACAGTATATTAGGAATCGTTTGTAGTCTAGAAGTGATTTAAAATATATGCAAGATGTGCTTAAATTATATGCAAACACATGCTGTTTTACACTGTACCAAGGGGGTCCTTGTAGGGTGGGGTAGAGGACAGGACACGATCCTTGTGCGTACAGAAGGGGAGAGTAGAGGATGATAAATGCAGGGAATCTGGAGCAGACAAAGCTTTATATTCTTTTTTTAAGGGCATAAAAATTCGGAGGTGGGAGAAATGGCAAGATGTTAAATCACAGTGCGCAAAGTTGCTGTTATGTAGGAAAAGGAAGTCTAGGCTGTATTATACAATATGAAGCTATAGTTAATAGTATTGTAATGGTAACAAGGTAGTTTGCCAAGATATTCTTACCACATAAAAGGAAGGAAAGAAGGAGGGAAGGATGGCAGGAAAGAAGGAAGGAAAAAAAAGAAGGTAAGAAAGGTAACTATAGTCACTTCACTATATATATGCATATATATACACATTATGTTGTACAACTGAAATATATATTAACATTGTTAAAAAAGTGGAAAATGTCATACAACAGGAAAGTGGAGACTAACTTTTTAAACTTATTCTGAAGCTGAATTCCCACATTAATAACTGCAACATTGTCATCTTGTTTCACCTACTCCAAGGAAAAAAATTATGAACTCAGCCACCCTATCAGATATGAAGTCTGTGTGTCCTTTTCAAAAGTCAACTGATTCTTAGTCTTTCATAGAGGAAATTGATTTAGAGCTCTTTAATTTTTTTCCTAAATACACTATCACAAATGAAGCAACCACTATTACTCATAAAACTCCAATCCATTCAGTCTCGGCATATTACCTTAAAGATAGCTCTAGATTAATTGCATATTATGAACTCAGTCTAGCCACTTTCATGAAAACTCTCAGTTGAATGAAAACAATGAAAGTATGGTCAACTATTTTGAAGAAAACAAGAGACATTATGGTATCCACTGTTGATTTCCTGTTGTCTTGTTATGAAGTTCTGTGTTGCTTGCATTGTTGTTCTGATTTGCTTTGTTCTATTGTTTCATTCTCTTCAAAATAATACAAATTTTTAAAAAGAAAAAAATGAAATTAATGATTTAAAGGAAGGGATAGCAGAAAACACACAAGTGAGACTGTGGTCATTTTTATACAAAGTAGCACAGGTGAAGATACTTTGGAGTAAATACCACAAGGCAGAGGCTTTGTAGGGGGGCCTGGGAGCTCGCATTGCTGGGCGACTCCTCCATAGACAGGTGACTCCGTTCTGTGGCCTGGACAGGTTCTTTGAAAGTGATCGGCTCAGCTTCTGAGTCAGGTTTAACATCAAAAGGTCAACAACGTAAAATCGGCCCTTCACTTCTCAAACCTATCTTACTAATCAGCTTACTGTCAAGATAACTTTGATAATTCTGCTTGCCCATCTTTTTAAAAAATAGTCTACTTAGGGAATAAAATTGCTTATGAATCTAAGGGTCAAACCCAATGAGAAAAATCACATTATTCATGCTTCCATTTATACTGTTAAAATGCATAAGCAAAATAGTTGAAATAACACCTGAATGTAAAAACGGCAGGCAATTGTATCAGTGAAATTTCCCTAAAACCTTAATTGCATTTTTGAAATTGTGCATATGGTCACGTATCAAATGTCACAACGGGGTATACTATAAATAGCTGAACAGTGTACCCTCACCCACCCGTCTGCCAATGTTTTTAACAAGAGTCAACAATGCAGTTATTTCCAGTATCTCTCTGGAGATATTCAATACATTCACAATTATATAAACAAGCGGTCGCTTGTTCATTTCTCTCGATCAGGTGATAACATGGGACAGAACCTAAAGCACACTTTTTTTTCTTTCCGTTTCACTTCCAATGGGACTTGGCAAACACCTTGTGTTAGAATAACGACGATTAGCTTTCTTTAAATGTTGCATAGTCTTCTGTTGGATGAGGTGATATGATTTATTATTCTCCTACTGATAGATGCTTAGGCTATTTTAGATCTTTTGGTATTATAGAAAATGTTGAAACTAGGAGTCTTTTTATTTTCTAAATTATTTTTTAATTTTAAAACCAAAATAAAAAGGAAAAAAGATACAGAATTTTAAAAATAGTAGGATATTAACACTAGTTAATATATTGCATATTGTTATCTTCACAGTCGTTGTTCGGATTATAAGATTTAAGCATCAAAAAATGATCAAACACTCAAACAATGAAAACATATTCTTTTTGACGAACTTACAGAGATTAGTAGTGCAGTTATCTATCATATATATATATATATTCACACACACACATATATGCCTATATACATATAATCTTTTCCCTTCTTTCTTTTCTCCTTTCCCCTATCCCAGTTGCCTTTTCCTTTCATTGTCAAAATATCTATTGAGTATTTTGGATCTTATTACTCTTTCAGGTTTTTTTGTTTGTTTGTTACACTAGGGAGACAATACAGTATTTACACATGTGGGTTTAATTTATTTCACTTATGAGTATAGTCTCAAGTTGCATCCACTTACCTATAAAAGCCTCAAATTTACTTTATAACTGATTAATACTCCATTGTATAAAAATACCTCATCTTTTTATCTATTCTATGGTTTATGGGCATTTGGGTTGTTTCCAAGATTTAACTATTATAAATTGTGCTGCTATAAACATGGGTGCACATATATCTCTGTGGCATGATGTTTTCAGTTCTTCTGGGAAAATACACAGAAAGGGAATAGCTGGATTGAATAGGACCTCCAATCCTAGTTTTTTAAGGAATCTCCACACTGATTTCCACAGTGGTTGCACCGGTCTACACTCCCACCAACAGTGAAGAAGGGTTCCTTTTTCTCCTCAACCCCTCCAGCATTTGTTATTGGTTGATTTCTTGATGATAGCTATTGTTTCTGGAGGGAAATAGAATCTCAATGTTGTTTTAATTTGCATTTCTCAAGTGACCAGTGATGTTGAACATTTCATCATGTATTTATTTGCCATTTTTATTTCTGCATCTGAGAATTGTGTTCATCTCAGATGCCCATTTTTGGATTGGGACTAAGTCCTTAAGTGTAAGGATTTGTCAGTCAATCTGAGGGACAGAAGCCCTCACATGAAACTGCTAATGCAAAAGCATATACATTTCAAAGTACAGTAGGTAGTGACAAGTTTAATAGTGGCTGTTTAAAAATTACACCATCAATAACAATATATGTTTCTTTTTCTAAATTTTTCCACTAGACTTACAAAATTTTGCCAATATGAAAGAAGAGGAATAGTAATTCATTGCAGTTTCAGTTTGCATTTCTCTTATTTTGAGTTATCTTTTCATAAGCATGAAATTGCTTGTATCCCCTCTTCAATGACTTATCTATTTATGACTTTTTCCTACTAATACGATTGCTGATTTCTTCACTATTGACAATTTATAATAAACCAGTAATGTTTATTGTAAGTGTAAGAGAAGAAAAACACTTTCCCTTTCAACTCATCTCAGATTCTTTGTCCAGGACCCTGTAAATTAGCCTGATAGAAGACAGATTAGAGAGAAAAAACCCAATTTACTTAATAAAAGCTTCATATATGATGCAGAACCTTCATAAGAAAATGAGTTTTTTGTTCTTGAACCTAGTTTCTATTTATTCAAATAATAAATAAACATTTAAAGATTATTTTACTACTTGTAGTTTCAGAAATTACAGTAGACATTTCTTATTTTCAAAGTCCAGCTTTCACAGTGAAGGTAAGAAACTGCTGAAGTCCACCTTTGGATTGTTTTGGGATTTTCTCAGACTCAGAACCATTTTAGTTGGGAGAAGGACTTCCTTCTTTCCTCCCCATTCTTTGAGGAGCACACGGGTGCTGACCAGCCAGATGTAGGTGTCCTGAAAGTCAATGCTGGGCTCTGGCCCTTGGAACCGGATACATCATGATTTACATTTGTGGAACTTGAAGTCTTTTTTCAGGCTGAGTTACTTGGAGGAGTGGCAGGAATGTTCTCTGACGCTGACTGAAAGCTTCAGCTTCTACCATGGTGTTTACCTGTTCCAGTGCAATCTTTTCAAGTCAATGGTGCTTCACATTTGGAGTCTACTTTTTTTTGCTTCTTTAATACTGAATATATGATTTCTAGCTTCTTGACTAAGAAGTCTGTGTGTTAATCGGTATCACTTTGGCCTTGGGTTTGAGGTGCAGTCAAGAGTCATTCAGAACCAACAACCAGAACCAATATGGACCAATTTCTTCACAAGTGCTCTGGTCCTAGGAGAGAGCGGGCATCCTGTGGCAGCCCGGAAACCATGACCGTGCTTCCGCCTCATCCCACTGCTTCCCCTTCCTCCCTGCTGAGACTCACGTAGAGAAGAGGTTGTTGGAAAATGAAGGTATTCAAGGAATCATTAAAGATGAGAGTTTTTATACTAGATTTGATGAAGAGTGAAAAGTTAAGAAAAATGATTGAACAAAAGGGTATGAACTGGCGTTCTGCTCACTCAGATGCCTCTAGGTGTTCCACTGGGTCTACAGAGGTGGGTTCCTTCCTGTGGGGACAGGGAAGAAATCTCTCATGTGACAGCCCTGTGACCTGCCTCAAGGCAAGCTCAGAGAGTCCTTTCTGGGCTTTGCATCTCTCAAATTCCTTCAGTTCAAAATACTCAATATGCCAGTGTGCCATATTTTGGAGAAGCAGGTCCTGACCCCATCATAAGCATTATATATTTATGTAATTGAGAACATTAACCTTTACATCAGTACTGCTTTATTTTCCATCACCGTGGAATTTTTAAGCGTGGTTTATCTCTTTCATAAGTAATTTATTCTACCTTTGATGCTTTCTCTCCAGAAATTAACCCTGAGGGTATATTATACTTGTCCTGAGAATTTATATTTAATGTTTATTTAAAAAATATTTGCTAGGGATTATGCATAGCAAAATTTTTTTTAAAGGTTAAATGTGGGAAGAGTGTATCAGTGACCTGGTGGACCAAGAGTTTACCAAAACAGAATTTTTCCTCAAAACAACTTACCTTGGAAGTGATTTTGAACGTTAGGTGAGAAAGATCATAGTACTTTAGATATACTGAGTCTACATTTAAAATGTTTACTATAGAAAACAGGTTATTTTGGGCCAGGGACTTTGCTCAGTGGCCTAAGTGCCTGTTTGGCAAGCATGAGGTCATGAGTTCGATCCCTGGTATAAAACAAAACAAAATGAAACACAACACAACAAAAACCCAGGTTTTTTTGGGGATGTTTTTGCTCTTATGCTAAATAAAGTTTAAAAGTTTGTAGATTAAGAGATCAATGATGAAATTAAACTTCTAGTCCTACAGCAATAGGGATTTATTAGAGATAGGAAAGAAATAAAAAGATCACTCAATGAGATAAGTTAGATTGAAAACAATTTAAAGATTGGGTTACAGAATTCAAATTGTCACTGAAGGACTAATTTATAAAACAAATCATCATTAGGCAGAAAACTATCGTAAATATCTCAGAATGTACAGAGAAAGGACAAAAATACCATAAAATTGAGAAAAGAAATTAGGATGGAAAAGCAGAGGACAGCACTGATTTTGAAGAAAATCGGGTAGGGTAGTGGAATTATCATGTAACAATAAGAATATTATCACATTCAAATGTTTTTCGCTGCAGGCTGCAGAAAACAACACTGGGTAATTTGATCAGAAAAGGAAAGAGTTAGAACATCTCCAAAAAGACGTATGTGCGGCTCACCAGGTGCAAAGACTGCAGCATGGAGTTCAGACAGAGAGCAGCGCAGCTGAACACCCTGCCTGCCTGGTTCCAGGGGACCTGCCTTGTCACTGCTGCTAGGCTGTTTCCCAGAGGCAGCTTTGGCCCTGAAGCCTATCCCAGCTGCCACACGTAGATCAGGCACCTCTTTCCTGGTTACGAGGAAGGCAGAGAAGTGGTGACACTCACTACCTTTCCACTGTTTAGAGGGCCACATGTTATTCTTTATTCAAAAAGGGATGCTTCAAACATAAAAAGAGCCTGGAAAGTCACTTGGAAGAAACCCAACATGGTAAAAGCACCAGCATGCTGCTTCCTAGCTGGGTTTATGAAAGACTGCATTCCTTCTTGCTGGAGTCTCCCTCTTTGGTTCCACTCATTTGCTGTTTTATGAATCAAGCTGCTAAACTGTGCTGCTCAGGGGGTGGGAGACTAAAGGAGTCTCCGGATTACAGCTAGGAAGATTTGAGTCCTTCAAATCAACATCGTGAGAGAAGCTGGGCCCTGCCAATAACCTTGTAAGTAAGCTCGAGAGCAGAGCCTTTCCCAACTGAGCTTCAAAGGGGTGCAGTACGGGCTGACACCACGCTGTGGTCTGGGAGATGCCCTGAGCTTGAGGCATCTAGCTGAGCCACATTCTCACTGAGAGGATTCCTACCTCACACACACAAAAAGATTCAACAATACACATAGTTGAACGCTGAGTGTGGTGGTGACACACGCCTGTAATTTCAGCCACTCAGGAGGCTGAGGCAGGAGGATCACAAGATTGGGGCCAACCTGGGCAACTTAGCAAGACCCTATCTCAACGTTTAAAAGGGCGGGGTGGGGCCTGGGGATGTAGCTCAAAGCTCCCTAGGTTCAACCCCTAACACTCCCCCAAACCCACTAAGTTTTAGAGAACTTGTTACATAGCAATAAAAAAGAAATCAACGACATACTTTTAAATGATTTGTTGCTTAATACTTAATCAAGATTCTTTAGACATGATACAATCAAAACTAAACTCTTGTCTACTTAGCAAAAAAGTAGTGTAACATGCAAGGAAGTAGCAAAATATTTCTTCCTATGTTCTCATTGCAGACCACTTCTAGCCACCGAAATGTGTATGTGGATTTCTCCTCTACACAACCATTTCTGTAACAGCAGAAGTATGGGGGGTGGCTCCACTGGCCAAGTGTCCTCTAATTTGATTCTGATGCTGTTCACCTGGAGTTAGTAGCCCCCAACTTGAGGGTTTAGTCTCAAAAGACAACCCCCACTTCAGATGCTGTTGTATGTAACCCATTGTTGTCTATATTTCTGGCTAACAGACTGTAAGCTGGGATTCTCACAGCCCTTTCTTGGGCTCAGTGCGCTGCCTAAGACAGTGCACAGAGTTTAGGTGAACAGCCAGAAGCAAGAGATGTGCGGAGTGAGGCATGTGGGAGGGGCACCCTGCTCCTCGGGCATTCCCAGGAATCCTGTGTCCAGGAGCTTGCCAAACCGAGCTCTGAGGTTTTTGTGGAGGCTCCCTTATGGAATCATGATTGATTACATCTTTGGCTCCAAGCCATCAGTCCAGTTGTTAGCATAAAGAAAGACGCATCACTTTGGAGATTCCAAGGGTTTTAGAGATTGTATGCCAGGAAATGGGGCAAAGACCACCACACTGTATATATTTTATAAATCATTGTATCATAAATATCAACAAAAACCCATACATTAAAATGGAACATAGACATGGGCTTTTGCCTATGTCAGTGGTGTAGCTGCCAGTGCCTCGGTGAGAACAACAGGAAAAACTGTATACGTTGAAAAGAGATTCTATTTGAAGTTCCCAACTTCACTTATTGAGTTGCCCACTTATTGAGTTGCACTTCTGTCAAGGCTGGGAATTGAGGGGCCTTCTCTCTCAGACAGAACGAAGAAGACAGAAGCTGGTAGATAAAAGTATTTGCCTCCCTCTGTCTCTTTGCCTCCACAGCCTGCGTGATCATCCTGAGGGACAGGCTATGTAGCCCCATGGAGTGGGGCCCAGGCAGAAGCAAGTACGCGCGGTGGAGGCCATCTTGGCCGCACATGCGCACATGGCCTCTCTGTCTGCTCTCCTTGGGGTAGTAATTCCTAGTACAAAAATGCAGCTCATAAGCCCTCTGCCCAAGGCATTGTGCAGCATTGAAAGTAAATTAAAAATAAATGAACAGAAACTAAAGCATTTTTAAGGACCCGGAATAACTAATTAGGAAGTACAATGAAAAAACACACTCCATGAATTTTATTATGTTGTGTTTTCATTATCAGTTCATAGTATTTCGTAATTTCCACTGCGATTTCTTCTTCCAAAGCATGGGTTAATATACATGCAGTGTTTCAAAGGTACATGGTAGGCCCTGTATAAGTAGAAACTTTTATTAATACAAGGCATAAAGATAAATGTACATTCTCTTATATCTACACACACATAAACATACAGGGTAACAAGGAAAATATAGCTTTTACAATATGCAAATTTTTACATCACATATGACAAAGTAATAACACAGCTAGCATTTGTGGAGTATGTTACACCTGTCCTGAGCCTAGCAGTACTAAAGCATGTATACTGTGTCCTGCACTTTATAAATGAGAAAACTAGGGCACACTAATTCATCCAGATTGTATTATATAGTCAGTAAGTGATGTAGTCGAATTTTGAGTCTAGAAAGACTTATTGAATTTTTGAATACTGGCCCAGTTCATATAATGAAAAATACGGTTATCACTTTCCCTTCTCATCCCTGTTAAAATAAAATAAGAAATAGCAGAGTAAATCCATAAGATATGAGAAAGCCTGTGGGGGTGGTGGTACAATAACATGGTAGGTTCTGGAACATGTGAAGCAGCTGGTAACAGACTGATAGGCCATGCTAACAAGGCTTAGAACCTGTGACCTAAGCACACTATAGTTTGAGCTCTAAAGTATTCAGGTTACCTCCAAGAAATGTTGGACCCAGCAGCACTGGAAGAAAAGACAACTGAGGAGGCACCATTTTGTCCCACCCATATACTTCAAGTGTCTCTGGCTTTTGGTTTCCAAAATGGTGGTATCAAGCATTGCACTACTCTACTAGGAGGCCTTAGGGAGCTCTGGAATATTCCCTGGGCTGGAAAGCTAAGGCTAAGAAGAAGAAAAAAGGGGAAAAGAAAAAAAGAAAACAAAAAGGGAGTGCCATGGATTAAAAACTGGCGGTCAATTTAACACCAGCTGAATTAAATCAGCAGGGTGCTGAGCTTAGATGTCCACCTGTGGAAAGTTGCCAGCATAAATAGAGATGTGGAGAAGGAAGAAGTGGGGTGTTGTGGGTTTCTCTGTCTTGTTGTTTGAGTCATTGGCTTGTTATGACGAGCTTCCTGAGTGTGAGTTTGACCATTGTTGTTGGAGGAGCTAGGGATCTTGCTGGTGAGAGTGGCTGTGGTTCACTTTGGGGAGCTCTGGTCCTTATATCGAGCATCGCGTCCTGGCTCTGGAGGGGAAGACGTGTGCTGTTTAATCTCCAGGACAAACTCTTCATGCTGGCTTTCTGGCATGTACTTGACTGTTCTCATTGTTGGAGGAGTTCAGGACCTCCGTGTGGCTGAGGATGGCTGTGGTGCTTTTCAGGACAGCCCTGGTTCTTATTTTGAGCATGACTTCTTGGCTGCAGTGTAGAACCCTCAACCTACCAACACAGCTCCTTCACCCTGCTGACATAGACTTTCTAGTTTCTACTGCTAATCTTTGGGCCTTCCCAGTGTGGATCCATAAAACAGACTGGGGTGACTCCTTCTAGTGGACTCTAGACCTCCACTTGGACTCGTGGGAGGTATTGTCATGGGCTCTAGGTTTTCATCTGGACGCATGGAGGACATTGCTGTGGGATCCAGGCCTTTGGCTGAATATTCTGAGTCGCTAGTGCTGTGGACACATATCTTGCACTTTCTGTGTTTAACTCTGGGTGATCATCATAAAATAATACTATAAATTCTATGTCCTGATTCTAACTGTTCTCCTCACAACCCCTGACTACAACAGGGAGAAAAAACTCAAACCCCCAAAAACTCATGAAGGAAAGATAATAAATTTTTTAAAAGATTAAATAAAAAAATTCCTTTGTAATTTTGAATGATTGGTTTCTTTCCAAGATCTTCACTCTTGGAGTCTAATCAGTCATGATTCTCTCCCCCCTAGCTTTAGGGCCTGTGGGTTTGTGACATGCCTTCCCTGCACCAGGAAGTCCTCTGTCCATTCACCCCAGACTGTGGTAACTGTCCGAGCTGTGTGTCATTGCTTATGTTGGTAGATGGGAAAAGCAATCAGCTCTATGGTTTCTGCTAGATGTAGGCCACAGGCCGACTACTGGACTTAATGCCAATGTTCTCTGGTTTCTTCAGGCGGAGGGCAGGACCTGTGTTCTTTCCAGCGTGAGTTTACACTCCTCAGGGTGTCCATGCCCGGCCCACACTGCCTCTGTAGCAGCCTTGTGTAATTGTCTCTCACCCAGTCACTTTTTGAGGGTAACACTGGGATTTTGGAAGCTGCTGTCCAGGTTTTGTATTGTATCCTTTGGTTTTTTGGTTGTTTGTTTGCTTTTTGAATCTCCGATCTAGAGAACACTGATATATTTGTTACAGTTTTTTTGTCCTACTGACCTTTCAATTGTCATTTAATTTTCATGAACTTCTGGAAGTAAAAAAAACGAAAAAAACAAAAAAACCAAAAAAACAACCTTCCCTTCTCCTCTATGTAAACCACTGAGTTTGGGTACTCTTCTTCATTTGTTTATTCATTTTGGTATTTCAGAAGAGTAGCTCTAGCTGCTCCAGCTATAGTACATTTTGAATGTACATGATGTTTCTATTTTCATAAATACTTCTTTACTGCTTAGCATATTACTTCTACTTTGGTACTTTCTTTAGGAACCAATAAGAAAAATACAAAGAAGCATTTCTCCTTTGATATTAATACAAACAATATTGTTAATAGCCCTGGTTCTTTCCTTCCCATCATTAAATAACAAAACAAACAAACAACCCACAAACAAAATAGGAAGAAGAATGGAATAACCTCAATGTCTTAGGAGAAAGTAAAGATACAACAATGTAATAAAGCAGCACTTCATTATCAACAAGTCTATTTTATAAAGCTATACAAATGATCAAAATATATTGATTCTTTTAACTAAACCATAATATTTAGAGTGACTAGAACATTTAGTTAATGAAGAAAGTCTTTCTGAGAGGTGAGGATACATGTTTTATTAGTAGGCATTTACAATACATTCCACAGTGCAGTTTACAATCATCTCGGGGAGAGGGTACATCATGTCCAAAAGCCTAATAACCTCAATGAATGTAAACATTATATGTCACAAACATGCAATAAAATTAATAATATCAACAGGAATGAAAATGGAGCAAGGGGATTAGAGGAAGAGGAGGAGGCGGCGGAAGGGAGGCAGGAAGATAGGAGATATAAAAAAAGAGTGTGTTTTTACAGTCTAACTTGTTGAACAAATTTTCTTATTATCTAAAGGATGTCCTTTGTCCTTACTGTCGGTCTCCCTGGAACCCACTCCTACGTCCTGACTGAAACTTTAATCTCAGTTTGCCTTGTGTTTGCTGGATTCTCCCCTCCTCCGTTCATTCCTTCCAGTTTGTCTCCAGGTGGGAGTGGAGGCAGTAGGGAAGACACTGTCAATTATTCTGATCCTTTGGAGAAAAGTATTTATGAACGAAAAGAAAGCATTTGCAAAATTTACTTTCTATCCCTGTGCAGACTATTCTTTGATTCTGCCCTCAGAGTATTAGTTTTTCCCAGGCAGATTCTGTGGCTTTTTCCTCATCTTAGAAAAGATTTCTTTTGGGTTGCGGGTGGGAGGGAAGTGGTACTGGTATGGAGAGAAAAGCTACTTTGTTAACAATGCACATATTTGTGTTACAACTGTTGGTTACTGTTACCTTTTTCTGTTTTGTTTTCTGTAATCAAAATGTCAATAAATAACAACCATAGTGATAAAATCTGAAAGGAAAAAAAACCAGTAGCATGTTAAAGGTCTTTCATGTGTTTAGAAGAACACAGAAAAATTAGTCAGTGATACTTACTAAAAAATGGGAGAAAGACTGTGTTCAAGACCGTCATGGTACAGGTAGGGAGCAGAGTGATTGGATTTTGGTGGGGAGTGGAGGAGACAGAGCCAGAGACAGAGAGATAGAGACAAACAGAGGCAGACAGGGAGAGATAGTGGAAGGGCTGTCAAATGAAGGG